>JAIPRK010001265.1:0-80064 GCA_025469195.1 Chaitophorus viminalis
TGGCTTGCTTTGCTTAGGAATATCCAAAATCAAAATTTGGTTCACAAAATCCTGCATTTTCAACTTCTTATTATGCTAAATTTGAGTGGTTAGAGTAAAGTATCAAAAAAAATTCTGTATTTTGTTATGCTTGCCGCATGTTTGCAAATAATTTTGGTTATACTGAAGATACATTTATCAAAACTAGATTTAATAATTGGAAAAAAGCAAGTTCTTTAATTACTATTCTTATACTTATTACTCGGTTATTATGTAACGTCTATTACAAATGTTTTATTTTTTCAATTAAATTAATTTACAGTTATCATCAAAATTAATGTCTCATACTGGTACTAAAATACATGTACGGAGTACTCCAAGATTGTCTGAATATATGACCAGTAAGAAATCAGGATCTGTTGTATCAAAAATATGTATAGCTAATAAAGTTTTAATAGAAAAAAATAATGACTGTAGCAAGAAACTGCATGATTACTATCAAACCTGATTTTGATATTAATGATATTAGCAAAGTTATCAAAAAACATGTTTATCCATATCTTTATTAGTTGTTACAAGTAGTAATAAGTATTACCATAAGCTCAGAAACTTGCAAATGATCATTTTCTTCTATGAGGCGTATCAAAAATTGGTTACGAACCAGTATACTACATTGCTACAAGAGCGTTTCACAAATTTAGCAGTATTGAATATCGAGAGAGATGTTGTTAACTCGTTAAATTATGAAGATATTTTAGAAGTATATTGTACTAAAGACAGAAAAATTTTATTAATATTATTGAGTTGAATTTGTGTATATGTATCATTAATGTGTATTGTGGGGGAATAGGTGGTGTGGGGGCGTAGCTCTCGCGGGTCTGGGTGGTCTTGATATTTTTAGCCCCCTAAAATAAAAGTTCTAGTTGCGCCTATGGTCATATACTTATAACTTATAAGTAATATTATGTGTTTTTATTTAAAATTCCAAATTCGTATAGAATTATACAATAAAAATACCATTCAGTTTAGAAAATTATAATATATTTCATTGGTTATTTTAAATTGATAAATTATATGAGATAGCTATAATTAGTTGGTTAAGAATATTGTCGAAGACATATAATATTACAAACATATTAAAATACCAACTTTGACTAAAAAAAACCTTATAAGATTAAGTAAACCCGGCCTTATTTGATTATGTACAGTATGTCAATTAATTTCATATGATATGTATATGTACTGTAAATTTTAAAATTATAATTTATGAATACTAATCTATATTAAGGTATTTTTATTTATTAACTGTAAACTAAGATAAGGTTTTTTTTATAGTTTAGTGAATACAACAGAAACAGATGTTCGAAAAAAGTAAATATTTTGCGTCTTTTAATGAGTTTTTTTATTTAATAATAAGTAAATATCGATTAATTTGATAAACACAAAGGCAACTATCATCAATTGAATCATCAATGTTCACTATCAATATTTTCTTTTTTAAATATTGTCATTTTTCTTATTTATTAAAATATCATTAAACCACTGTCTCCACTCTCCATAATATAATGGAAGTAGAAATAATTAGTAGATTATGTTGTCTGTTATTATTTTTACGAACATACACACGAAATAAAGTTAAATCAAGTAAATAACAGCACCAAATGTTTTCTTGATGTCATAAACAAATGTTTAAGATAGTGCTTCCTTCAATGAGATATTGTTAATAAAAATAAAAACCATTAAAAATTATTAACTTTTTCCTTTATGTGAAATTTATATTTTATGGGTTGTAAATGTATTGTAAGATTCTTGGTTTACCGTACTGACGATAGATTCCATGAAAACTTAATGAAGTGTGTAAAGTATTCAGTATTCGGTCGCCCAACATTCGATATAATAATAATATAAAACTCGCATATACGCTTTATCGAGTCAAATATATTTTTCACGAGTTTTCGATAAAATGTATAAAATATATAATATATGTGTGTGTGTGTAACTTTTTAAGGCTAATTACACAAGTATTGTGCAAACACGATAATACATGTATAGTATTTAATTATCTATGGATACAACATTAAAGTGAAGATGGAATAATGTGTTTTGCAAATACTGAATATTTTATTCACACACTTAATCTTTTGTATTATGTTATATAAATTTGTTGATGTTACAATAATAATGTATTCTCCGGAATGTATCTTTTATTAACAGTAGAAACCACAAAAGCTCGAGTACGAAGTGTACTAAATTCTCTACGATTGATGAATGGCACGCGTACACGGACGTTTACGAAACATACAGCATAAATAATATTGAAAAGACTATATCTGGCAATGTGAAATTGTATACGCGTATCTATAGATATATATTACTCGTACAGTATACTCGTGTTCCACGGTGTAAACTCACCTATCGTATACCGTTATAATATAAGTGCGATATATAAGTATATACACGGGTGTTTTAAGTTTAGAGAAAAAATAAATACACACGTAGGTACTGGTTCCGTATTTTCGAATAATGCGTTTTAGCAAAATCGCAAGATTAAATCCCCACAGCTGATGAGGGTTAGCTGATGGGGTTATTGCCGCTCTTTCATACCCGTAACTGAACTTGAAATAATATAAATTTGTGAACCCTGTATATTGTATAACATATTGGTCTTGAGTTCGCACAAAATAAAACATGTTTTACAGAATTACTACGCGTACCTACACTATTATATTATTATAGAGTACTCAAGTCTCCGATATTCGCATATCGGAGGTCTTATGCTATGTTTATGATTCATGTAAGTCACAACGTTTATTGATTAAGAAATAAACAAAAAACACGCATACAGATGTCATTTACTGATAAAAATGTAATAAATGTTTTTGCTCAAATACGCGTAAGTGTTCGGAGTCCTGAACTCCAGTCTTCTATACATATTTCTTAACACACGCACTAAGAAAACTCGTTCTTCCAACGATATTTTTTTCAATCTACTTATTTGTATCCACCGGTCGTTTTTCAATTTCATACGCGTACACCAAAGCTTGCAATTTTCCCGTGTATATAATACAGTACACATATATAGGTGTACATATATTAAATTATTATTTCCAATACGAGAATCTCGGATGTTTATTATTATGTATCGGAATTCGGTACGGCGCTTATTTCCGTTGGGCTAAAAAATCGTCTGACCAACAATGATGGCGACCGTATTTGTAACGTTATATTTATGAAAAAATTTGTAGGGACAGGAACGGGAGGAAAAAAGAATAAAAATAACTTACACAGTGGAAATAAGTCGAGGCTAGGTTTAGATTACATATATATATATATATATACACATTATATGTATGTGTGTATATGTGTGTGTATCAAATATAAGATACACATATACAAACCAATTCCCCAGAGGGTTTAAGAGTGCGCGATGGGGATGGGATGACGACCACGGCACCGTCGCCGTCGGTGACCGGGGTTTTAGCAAATCTGTCTAGCCGAATATCTACCTCGGGGGGTTGGTGTACACACACACACGGACACGCACACACGCGCACACAAGCACACATATATACGTACATATACTTATGGTCAAACATATACACACACATACATGCCCACATGTACACAGATACACACCACTATACCGCACGTCCCTGACCATCAAAAAGATACTGACCGGCGGAAAATAACGGTCTGGCAGGAGATGGTGGACTGCAGAACACAAACGGACAAATATCATATATATATATATATGTGTGTGTGTGTGAGTGTGTGTGTGTGTGTATGTGTGTGTGCGTATGCGTGTGTGTGTGGAGGTTCGTTATGTTTTCCCGAGCGACCGACCACGCTGCCGACGCTGGAACGCAATATATAAATTGCTCGGGGCACATGGGCTTTTCGGTTCAGTTTTCCCCAAAGGCACCAGCAGCCGTGTACAGGTGAAGAAGCAAGTTTGGATGTGGTGGGTGTATATAATACACACTACGTACATATGATATATATTTATAATCTATACAGTTATATGACGTATATATAATATGTATACGCTTGTCGAAGTTGTCTTTACGATAGTACTTTCTCCCTCTCTCTGTCTCTCTCTCACACATACACACACACACACACGTACTTTATACGACTTATTAATTACATACACGCATGATGGTCCGAAGAGCAAATTGGATTCTTTTTCATGATAATTGGTTCATGTAGGGCAATCTTCGTTAAAATTGGACAAGGTTAAATATCATGTTGAACCACATTTTTTGCAATACCACTGACAGGACACAGATGAGCTATTAATTACCAAAGAGTATAAGATCTATTTTTTCCGGTTAAGAGATGATTGTTTTTTTTACCGTTATAAGATGTTTCATAATATAATAATCAATAAACTTTTTATAAAATAAAATCTCAACACGGTGCACCGAAATATAATGAACCTCATATTACATCGGTATTTGTAATTAAAAATCTAGAGAGATCTAAATTAGATTGATATATAGCTAGTTTTACAAACTAAAATGGCGGGTAAGTAACAAATTTAAAAGTTTTAAGTATAAACAAATAGTCTACAGTTGGCATGATGTGGCGGAACGGTCTACCGTATTCACTCTCGGTAGCCAATTCTGCGATTAATCACCACACAGCACTGTAGCAGTTGGATGGGTGACCATACGACTCTAGCGTGTCATACATATCATTCTTACACTCACATTTTTGTCCCCCCACAGTTAATTTTACTAGTTTAAAACCTGCAAAAAATCTACATGGAAGGCTAATGATCTTAGTTTTAGTCTCTAAAAAATAGATCAATTATAAAAATAAAAATAAAATTCTATCGTTCTATGAATATTATGATAATATAATATTATATCATAGTTATTATTTCTGTTGATAATAAAAGTTATTTATTCACTCTTTTTTGCAGTCTCCCATTTCTCTTGATTTTTGCTTTTAATTATTTTGATAAAATAAGTAATACAGTTTAAAAAGTTATTTTGCTTAAATTATATTAATAGGCTAATAGCGTAATTTGAAACACAATAGTACTATACCAATAACCAATGTATAAGTAAATAATTATATAGTATTATGGGCCTAATTATTTAGTTATCTATTATGTACACTTTAATATTAATCACTTCAATTTTTAATACCATTGCAATACCATTTAAAGGTATACAAAATATATAATAATATTCTTCGGTGACATGATGTGGTGGAACAGTTTTCTGTCACTCTCAGTGCTGCGGTTAATCACAATCTAGTGCTGCTAACAACGATGAGTGACCACACGGCTCTAGCGGCATTATCCATACCAACAAACATGCAACACTAACGTATATAACCCATTACAGTGCCTATAAAGTAAAAAAAAAATAACCTACAAACCTAAAATCCCACAGCATGGTTACTGCAGTTGCCAGGTTTTCTCTAAAAAAATAGACCAATATAAAAATAATCTCCTTCGTTACAGTTTATTATTTGTTACTATTTATATTGTACTATAGTGTCTAATTATCTAATTGTATCACATAAGCATATCTTAGCCGTAATTTAAATATTTATTTAAGAAAAAATATTCCAAAAAAAAAAAATGTTTTCACTGCGCTCAAAATTGCTAATGAATAAATTACTATAGTTTTACAAATAACATATACGGTTAGTATTATCTTTTTTCCGTACACTACAGTAAAAATACTTGGTTACGATTATCATTTGAAAATTCAATAATTTCAGAATATAATAAGAGCTTTTTAATTGTTATGAATGACAAATTCATGAATAAAAATCAGAAAATCTGTATAATCCAAAAAAAATTAAGGCCATAATATATTATATTATTATAATATCTCTCATCTTCGCTTCCCGTAGATGTAAATGTGAATAAACGTGTATGATGATGCGTTTAAATATTAAATCGACACCGACGAATATGATGATGCACTGGAAAGTATATATTCTAGTAACAAAATAATAATGATAATGAGAGTAATAAAATAACCATTTTTTACGACAAAACCTACGGTTCTCAATTAATGGTATACATGTACTTTATTAAACCTGCCTGGCAAAAATTAGTTCCGTGTGATCCCATGTTGGTTACACCGTCCTGGCACCCGAGAACGTAGTACTTATAAATACAGATATATATCATGCACAGGATGCCAGCAAAAGAACTCAGGAATTTAAAAAAATATATATAATTCAAATACAAAATTAAAAAAACTACCTAAGAATTACAATCAGTCTTTAATTTATTCGAAGATAGTCGTTGTTGTTAATTCAATGCGAAATAAAATAGTTAGATGCTGCTGACCATAATAATTAGCAACAATACACGATGAAATAAAATAAAAGACAAACCGGTAAAATATCCAAACAGCTACGTGACTTGATATTAAACGATGTGTAGGTCATTATGCAGGTACACCGATTTAATATGTGTGACATCGATGGGATTGAGATAGAAGTTATTATATTTTCAATACATTGGTCTAGTATATACGGATAAGGATATGAAAATAGATTTGAAAATTGCGGCCATAAGGTTACTCGGGAATCGGGATCATCTTTATCATCTTTTTACCGTTCTATTTTTTTTTTTTCTATATAGTGCTTATAAAAGATACTAACACAATTTTTTATTAAAATTATGAAAGATAAAATCAAACATTTGGGAAAAGTTTATTTTGAACAGAGTTCACGACGAATTAATTACATTTGTTTCAAAACCAAAATCTCAATTTTCTCAAAAAGCGCAGAATATAATATCTAAATTACTATGTTGTTTGTGTATGTTATAGACGAATAGTAAATACAACCGCTTTCGATATTTTTAATTATATACCGAAGAGGATCAACTCAGCACTTCCATCCAACATTTATTTTAATATTATGATCATTTAGATAAATGCAGAGCAACGAAAAGGATACACATTGAAATTGTTTATTTTGGCTATCGACAAAATTTAGTTGGAAAATCTGGAGCTCAAATGTGGACATTCTGTATATTATGTTTAGTTTTCCGGACACAGATGTACCTACCGTTTTTTATTCGAGGCAATAAAAACACTAGCATGGCATTATCTATATACTATATAACCATTATCAACGTATATATTGTACACAGACATTACGAATCTCAGAAATTCGGTCCATAAGAACGCGATTTTTTTCGGCGACAGTGATTGTAAATTTATCTAACAGTAAACAAAAAACAAAATTTTACTTAAAGAAAGTTAACAAAGCTAGCCGACTTAATTCAGTTATGTATTACGATTTTCAACTTTTCTGGTTATTCGAAAAATAATAACGATTGTGTAGAGTTTAACGATGTATATTTTACGTCACCACCCATGAACTACAGAAGTGATGAGTGAAACGTTAAAAAGCTTTTTGTAGTTACTGCAATAATGCCTAAGCGCCTGGATGGATTATAATTTTAAATCTTATGTAAAAACTAATAAAAATCCCAAGTATCGAGTTTAGTTTTAAAAATTGACGTTATAGAAAAAATAATTTTGTTCCTACATAAACTCGAGTACTAAAATATTGATTTTTATTTATCTTTTTACTATATTTCCAGTTTCCATATAAAAATAACAAAATAAACGTTCCTACCACATTCCTTCAAATAAATTAATCATCATCTGTTGAAAAATTAAATTTTTTACTTTTCATATTATTTAAAACCTTAATAGTTTATAAAAACCAAATTAAATCAATAGTTTTTTAGTTAAAATACCAAAATGGTGGGTCAGATTTTAAGCGAAAAACAACTTCACTTTTCAAAATTATATATATTTAACCCAAAAGTAATCATAGGAAGTACATATCCATTCACATGCCTTTTTATTAAATATTGATTCATTTAAAATCTCAAATCTCTTAAAATATTATTTTCGGAATTAAAATAAAATAACTGAAATCAATTTTATTAAAAACAAATCTACTATCAATTTTAACGGGTTTTCGTTGTTATACGGTCGTTTTTTGTTGGAATTTCAAATTCTCAATAGTTAAAAATGTTGGAAAATTACCTCTCACAGAAGTATCAATAAAACGAGATTCTCAATACATTGACAAGAGGATAAGACATCCACTAAAACCAATGGTAATAATAAATTCATAAATCAATAAATAACAAAATATTATTGTAATATTAATACTTTTATAATATTTCTTGTAATCTATTATTGTCAATAATTTAAATACATTTACTAGAGCAAAAATTTATCGTATATTTATGATGGTATATCTGATAATATTACGAATTATATTACTGTTATTATAATACTTGTTCTAATTGTCTAATGCTCAAATACATAATAACAAATCTAATATCTTGCTGCGTCCCTGAAAAATAAAGGAACGAATTATTTTAAAACGACCAACATTGTTGAAGAAGTCCCGAAATTTATTTATAAAGAAACTTGATCGATATAGTGAACATTCTTTTACATACTTTACGCACTTGTTTTCAGTTGTAAATACGATTGAAGTGAAAAATAATAGGTCACATGGATACACATTCCAACATATTTTTAACAAGTTATTCGTTACGTCTTAATTCAAAGTTTGAACTTAACTCTCGTTCTCGTAGCTTTCGTCAAAAGTCAACTAAACAATAATGGGTTGTGCGATTGAAAAGTTTTATCATTAGAATATTTTTAACTTTAGTCGAGATAACTTATTGTTTCTGGTAAATAAATATTATAAACTATACGTTCAATAAATTTCAACTATTTCATAATGTTCCTTTAGTCGAGACCTTGAATTATTAAATTTACTAAATAATTTTAAGATCCTAATAATTATTGATTAAGTCCAATACTTTTTGTTTGGCTAAATTAATAATATCAATTTTATTTAGCACTATACATATTTCAATATTACTTTTTCCGTAGATTTATATACTTTAAACAATAACACGGAGTTTTCTTTTAAACATTTTTAGGATCTGAGGTATAATACTCTACAAGTTTTATATAATCTCTATATAGATTGAAAGTTTGCACAAATATTTACTATTGAAGTCGTTTTTAAGAATTTAGCATTTATTTTTTAGAAAATAAAAAAAAATGAAACAGTTTTCGACACTTTATTTAAATTGTGAAAATTAAATTTTATAAATTATCAAAACAAGAATAAAATTTTTTTGTAAGTTATGCTCTTGAAACAATAACAATAATACATTTACAAAAAATATTAAAATAGATATTTAAAAAGTTACTAAATGTGTAAAGTATTTATACAGATATTTCTATGTTTTGTTCAAAAATTAACATAAGTTTAAATAAAAGTAATTAAATTAAATTTACTTTTAAAATTTATAGCAATACCGAATAATAAATCAAAACTTTTTTTTGGCGACATTATTTTGAACTCTAAATATTTTTTTCATTTTATACAAAGATTATTTCCTAAAAGTTTTCTTGGACAATTCATTGCCAACATTATTCAATCTTCAAACATACTTTTCTTCTAAAAGAAATCGTAAGTTTTCGATTTAAAATTAAAAAAAGGTGAATAATAAAATAAGGAAAGCTTCTTGAATCGGTGAGTTCAACGAAATAGTCTTCATGTTGCAGTGTTAGGATATTATTTAAAGACAAAAATATTTGATTATGAAGGAATCAAATCTCCGTTACAGTTAGTCATGCTAATCAAGGACGTCAGAACTACTATAAAAGAATAAAATTATAACGAAACAGTGGTTAACAAAGATTTGATTAACAAGAATTTAGAAAATCACCGGATAAATTAAGACTGTAGGAGTATCATTGTCAGAAAAATATTGAAAGATTAAAGTTTTTCTATAGTATCTTATGACAACCTATTATTACGTGTGAATGTATATCACTAATAAAAAATCCATCAACAAATCATAATAATATAATACTATATTATAAGTGCAAAATATTATAAGCCATGCACATAACTTTATTAGAGGATTAAAATGATCAACAACAGTATTATATCTTAATTTGAAAAAATGTTAGTATTAGTAAATTAAATTTTTAACATCACTCCTACCATACCGCTAAACCAACAAAAGTTTTTAACCCTTAACAGTGTAATCCACTGAATTCCATACATAAATTTAAATATTTTTAACGTACACGTACATATAGGTTATACTCTTAAACTTACACACCACTTCTGTAACCTTGTTTATATATATATATATATATATATATAATAATGCATAGCAGGATTATAACTTTTTATAAGAGGTATCTCATACCTGCGATTACACGCACCAATATAAGTACATTTTACTTTTATTGTAATTTGGTAGCAAAACAATAGAATTTATGCGAGTAAGAAAAAAAAAGTTTATTTTTATGACTGCTAAGCTAACAGTGACTTTTGCATACCATTCATTTGGTTCGGTTAAGAATAATCGGTTAAAATAAATAAAAAATAATAAAATTGTTTGTTTTACTAGCTTATATATTTTATTATATTGTAACCTCGTGTAATAAAGAAATATTCAAGAGATAAAATATCACAATTGAAAAATAAAGAACAACGCACGCGCGCATCCTATAATAAAATATCCCACATCATTCGAAAGGTTGATTTATATTTACACACACTCACACACACACACACACACACACACACACACACACACACACACACACACAAACAATATCTCAAAAAACAAGTTTAATTCAAATAAAAATCCGATGGGCGTGTAAAATTTATAACTTTATTCTAGACGATAGGTCGCCACTGCAGTATGTGCGTATTCAAACCTCCAGCAAGTATTTCAAAATTCAAACATGTGCAATAATGACGTACTACACGTAAAATATTATACAAATCACTCGTATGCATTTTCAGTCAAATGTTACAGGCGTCGTCAGAGCCTGATTAAGGTTTTTGTCACCAGTAAGGTTTGGGTTAATTTAACGCCCATACAATACATTCGGAAAAGGAATTTTCCAGGAAGAGGAACCTACATTTTTTTTTAGTACATATATATTATTCAATCACGGCTTCTACGTGCATAAAAAAAATTTTGTGGCGCCCCCAAGTCAACATTTATCGATTGGTGCCCTGGGCTGTAGCCTACTCAGCCTGTTGGTAAATTAGGCTCTGGGCATCGTCGATGGAAACGAAGGATATAATTAATATTTAAATCGACTAATTTCAGCGTAAACGTTACCGATACATTGCAGCCTGTTATCGATCAATAGTGTATACTGTATGGTAACCCTGTTGCAAGAATTATTAACCAGACTTAAATGTCAATACAATAATAACTATTTAATATTTATTCTTCACGATTGGTCGCCACTATATGATATTTTGTAATACAATTGCAAGCGAACCTTTCTGAATGTCAAACACAGAATATTTAATATGTTACGGAGAACGAATAATAGTGGTTATGACTAATTTCACCGTAATCATAAATTCATAACCATAGTTACAGATACATCTGTCACCGACCAACAATAGCCGAACACACGTTGTAATGCACTGACATTTATACGAAACTTGCAAGTGAACATAATCGGGGCCGAATTTAGGTGGCCACGTAATATAGTTTATGATAATAATATTAATAATATTACACCTATGGTTCGTATAGTGTTTATAATCTCATACCGAGTTTTCATTCATATAATATAATACCATTAATTTAGGTACAAATAAGTCATTATCTTTAAATTTTGACATGTTAAAATATCGATAGCGCCTATATGTGGACGCGGCCATAAGGCTTCGTTGTTGTCGTTTGCATGAAACTCGATAAAAACAAGTCTTAAACTATAGAAAACTATACTTTTAGTACCTAATAATGTTAATATTGTACGTTGTTGTTTTAAACTATTCATTTGTTGTTGAAAACCTATTTTTACCAAGTTGAATGCAAACTTGACTATAGCGACGCAACGTCTGGTGGCTGCGTACGAAATAGGTTAGGTGTATCTGTACATTATTATAAACTCAATGATAATACCTGTGTTCGGGTTTAATTCATAGTCGTGTTTGAACTTGCCATGCACTTACTCAACACAAATATTGCAATAAGGTCGTATTCGGTTGTCAACATTTAATATTATACATTTATAGACTATTTAGGTTTGTCCGTCGTGCTCAAGCATGAAGTGGGTCAGTAATTATTTCGATTCAGACTGTTTAGGGGCGCCCTGCGGATCTCCACCGATTCTAATATTTTCATTGCCTCCTACGCTACGTCGACGACTATAATATTTCTATATAATACAACCTCGTTATCATAAAATGGCTATCGTCATTATTATTATACGCTCTGTATATTATAATATTATATAATATATAATCACGGGCCTACCTGTATCTCCGTTGTAATTAATATCTTCGCCGTCCTCCCTCCGCCACATCACATACGGTTCCGGGTATCCGGCAGCTTTGCATATTAGAGTAGCATTACTCGCTTCGCGCACAACCATGTCTGTGCTCGTCTCCTTGTCTATAATACTCGGAGGCACTTAAAAATAAAATAAATAATTTTAATATTACGTACGTCAGTGGTTTGGTTAGAATTTCTAAAGAATAACGAGCCCGGTACGCAAAATTATTCGTTCTTACAAGTTTCAAAAAATAAATTCCTATCTTCTTCGAATAAATGGTAAATAATTATTATTCGAAATAAATATTAATGTAAAACCTCTAAAATTTTTAACAGTAATTTGTATTATTTGACAAATAATTTTTGTAAAATTTAACCGAGATAATCAAAAATAACTATCAGTTCGATTACAACTCACTTGTATGGAAAATATTTTTACGTTTAGACCAGATTTTTAAGGGTGGCTTCCCTAGCCCTTATACTCGAATCGCTGTCCCATATTATAACAGTCGATATGACCAATTTCAGTGGTTCACACAATTATTTTAATATTATAATATTAGCTATTGTATATACTTTACTTTTTTTCGTAACCTTAAGTACGTTATAGTTTATTGGCAATCAATTTATATTCAGACACATACATGGTTTTGGGTGTCACGTTAAAAAATCGTGTGTACATTACACAGAATGTCATAACATAAATTATGACCAGAGCCTAAAATTGTGTGCACTACGACACCCTTTGTGTTACAGGAAAAGTAAAGTGCAGTGTACTATGAAGTTTGAAAGTCTGTAATAAAATCTAATTTATTTGGATCACAAAAACACTTACACAAACAAATATTATAGAATCAGATTGTACTAAATATTAAATAATAAAAAATTTACATAATGTTAGTAATACATCAAAATGAATTTGCAGAAGGTATAAGGTCATATTTTTTATTGCAATATACCTATGTTACATTATGTCCGAAACTACAGATATTTATTTAAAACATATAGTTGGTTAGTCCTATGAAAAGTTCAATATTTTGGATCCTGTTAAGTATGTGAATAATATTTACTCCAAGGTGTTATTGTGCAACGCCAAAAAATCGTCGGTATAACGCACAAACATTGTGTCAATATATTTAAGTACACTAACTATCGTACAACGTTCGAGACAAAAACGGAAAACCAATGCGGTTAATAATAATAATAATAATAATCCGTATGGAGTGCACTCACCGACCACTTGCAAATACCCTTGTCGACTTCTCATCGGGTCTGTGTTCACTTGACACATGTACCAACCCCGATCTTCTTCGTGCACGTCCCTAATGTGTAAATACCATGACCGGTGATCATTGTAGGAGAGCGTTACTCTAGGATTTTGGGTAATAACGTTATGGTGAATGGACAAAATCGTCTGAGTGTCTACTCGGACCCATGCGACCTGCAATAAAAATTACCGCCTTGAAGATAAAAATATTTAGAGTGCCGTCTTCTGTAGGATGAATACAAATATTATATATGTATAAAGATGCACGCTTGTGCGCATTATATATTCGAGTGTGATCCTGCTATACCCTGCAGGATTTCAATAAATCGTTGAGCCGTATCCCATAGTAACCCCTTAGCAAATAGGGAAAATGCAAAACGATGCACAAATAATATTATTATGTCTTACACCAATACAAAATAAAATAAATAGTATATAATTTCCATGTAACAATATAGATAACTTCGATTAAAGTGTCAGTATTTGTGTATAAAGCAATAATTAGTTATTAATGAATTATATATTTGTAGTCTTTCATTGCATAAATAGCTGTGAAAGATTTATTGAAAACTGTTTCTGTATTGAAATTATAACGAAACTCAAATCTTGATACAATTATATTTGTTTTAATTATCATATGAATTCATCGAATTTATTAACAATACCAAAATATATGAACGGGCAAGACATGGTTTAATTTGCTTTACCTCATATTTGTATATCCATTTAGTAGATCCCCAGTGAATCCAAATTTAA
Organism: Chaitophorus viminalis; assembly: GCA_025469195.1. NCBI lineage: Eukaryota > Metazoa > Arthropoda > Insecta > Hemiptera > Aphididae > Chaitophorus > Chaitophorus viminalis. The sequence continues at coordinate 14,355 of JAIPRK010001265.1, forward strand.
AACGGTTGCAAAAGTTGAATTTCGTAATTCGAAATATTTTAAGCATTTTATGCAAACGATTTGTCAGAAAGTAATAAAAATAATCATGTTTTGAAGTTCAAATACTAATCGCACTTAATATTGAAAATTTTACCGAAAAATAAAATAAATTCTTAATATTGGTTTGTAAAATTATTTTTATGCACCCCTCCCCCCCCAATAAAACATATCTATATCTACACGTACCAGCTTTAATACAATTATTAAATAGACTATTAATATTGTTTCGACCCGCAGTGTTCAACTAGGGATGAAAAAGGTAACTCTCTTGGTTTAACTTTCACTTAGATTCGTTTATTTCCCATCCCTTATCGTGTTTTAGTATTTATGTGTCATTCAATTATACACTAATGTACGGGCGAAATCCGATTAATACGTAATTGTACCACGTAAATCGTAAAGACCGAACCGTGTAAACATTATAAATCAACCGACTGTATTTCAACCTATCGTTATAGATATCGATACTGCAGCAGCTATAACGGATATACGTCCTGATTAGCCAGTTAGCTGCACGGCTAATATAGCCAGTTGATTAGACGCGCTCATTTGTGTTAGATCACTCGTGTAAACCTTTGAACCGTTCAATTGGACACATAACACAAATTCTATACAATAGAAAGTTGTTTCCGGAAACAGTATTGATGGGAAAATAAATACAAACAACCACTCAGATAATAATATTATGGAAGTGTACATCAAGAGTAGGAGAAGATAATATTTTTCGTTTATGTAAAATACAAATTATGTCTCAACTCATTGTAACTAATAATATATAATAAAGAACTCTTTTGCTTTGGGCATGACTACAATAATTAAAATTAAATTAAATTGTTTTTAAATGTTTTTAAATATTTTAAATATCAGTTTTACCAATTGGTTTTTTACTAAACTATTTTATAAATAACCGCACGAAAGAAAACTTTCCTTATTAAGCCTTGAACCATTTATTTATTTAAAATAATAAAATGAAACTCTAAGTAAGCTATATAGTATATGCGCATAATTTTTTATCTTTTACTTTATGAGCAAATTTTCAAACTATATTTTTGTTATATAATATATGCAGTACTTTTCTTCTCTAAATAATTAATAATAATGAGCAGCTTAAATAAAAAGAAATTGTAGAAGTTTCAAGTATATAATTTGTCATGCTTTTGGAGAACAATAATTTTTTTGTCATATTATTTCGTACATGAATATAATATAAGGCTAAGATGTCTTTATTTAGAATTAGCTGATAGTTAAGTAAAAATATACATGGTTCTATAAACACGGACGTTCAAATCAATATATTATATAAATATATAATATATTATAGTCATCACTTATCAGAAAATACTAGATTTTCATTAATTAACTTTTCCCCCGTTTAAAAGCCATTTTCCGAAAAATTATGGCGAATAGGTGAAATTATATTAGACTTTTATTTCAAAATCCAATTAAAAGTTTTTCCTTTGTTGACCACGGGTATTTAATGGGGTAAAGCCACCTGTTTTGGGGTTTAAGTGACTGTAATGTACCGTTAGTAAGAATTATATTTTTTTGTTTAAAAGAGGGAAAAATGTTGGTGGGTACTTTGGCCCAGAACAAAAGACCCCGGAGAATTATCTTTAAAATTAACTGCAGATTAGCGCAGCCCCAACGGTTTTGTGTTCTCACCTTAAATCCGCGTAAGTTATCCACCACACATGCCAGTAGCGCATCTCTACCAACGCTTACCGTGACATTTGGTATAGGTTCAGCAAATCTAGGCATAGATGCTTCTACAAAAAGACAAAAAAACAAAATAAGTAATTAGAACTTTGATCAAACATTTTTTTTTATATATATATAAAAAGAACACTGCAGCGTCCTTCCGCAAAAGAATACATAATCTACGATGTAAATCATGAAATATTAAGATGAAGAAAGGTTCTTGTACACTTAAATATCATACAATTATCATATTATTTATATCTATTATTTAAACAATTTAACATTCCCACTTGTTTGTATGCATACATATATTATATAAATATATGTTATAAGTATATAAACAATAAACATAAATACTATAAGGTATTAGATGTTACAAATAGTGGTTTGCATAAACTTTACCGTAAATTAATTTTTTGATTTTCAAATTATACCCTTGGTTGTAATGTTTTATGACTTTTTTTTATCACTTTATCACTTTTAATTGCAAATTGTAAATCACAGTATTTTTCGGTCAAATTCAAGACCAAAAAATCAAATATCGACCCAATAGCGAATAATTTAAAAGTGTTAAAAAAGTTAGATACGCAGCAGTATATCGCACTCAGAAAATATTGACGACATACAATATATCAGATCATCTAAACTTTAAAAAGTTTAAATACTTATAAATAATTAACTGCAAGTTCGACGTTCGATTTTCTTTTTCTTTTTTTTTTTTTTTCATCAACATTTTGAAAAAAGATATTTTGCTTCAGAATACGAAATGAATAAAAGTTTCCATTAAAAAAAAAAAAAAAGAAAAAAAACTTATAAAACTATAATGTTACATAGTATTATAATACATATATATATACATATATTTTTTTTTGACAAACCTATTGAATAGAAATATTGGCTCTGAATTAAATAGGAATGAATATTTTACAAATCATATGCGGTTATTGAAGCGGTATTGATCGATAGAATAAACGTTTAATAAAATCATCCTTTAAACAATCACAATTTAGAGGTAAATTAAATAGAATTAGCTGTTACCCTGCTGTTAACAGTGATATATGTGTTTGCAATCAATTTGGAAACTTTAGATTATGTTGAATCAATCAATATTTCCTAATTCCAAGGAAATACCGATTCAAATTTCCGACATCCTTGTGGCCAATTATTAGCCAATATGTACTTACAAATTATTGTCAAAAGTAAATCATCACTAATAACATATTACATAGATACCTCCACTTTATCTTCACTTCAGTGTATTTACCGTATTTACTCTTTGTTTGATTTGCATACGCGATTCGTTTGTGGAGTTTAACATGCGCTGTACCGAGGTTTATTTTACGAGCGCGTTTCGTTGATTTTGAGTCGATGACGGTGAATATATATGGTCATATACATGCGCGCAGATGTAGTCGAAAAGTCCCAACGAGTGTTATAATATTATTAATAATTAATATACCAAAATATAGTAACATTATCGATACGATTTACTGCAAATGCACGACGACGCGCAAATGTATATTATATTAATAATAATAACAATAATTAATAATATTATATGATAATAACATATATTTAAAAGATCAGCGGAAACACCGCCACCGAATGGTATGTTCCACATGAATGTATATGTACGCGAAACGGTGTGTTGGTAAACTCTTGCGCGTCGTCACTGTGGTTTATATTGGAAACGCGAGAAATCGTATGCTTGACGGAAGTTGCGGTGCACGACGACAATGTTAAAACTTTCGGACGAGGGCGAGGACCCGGCGCAGTCGGAGGACGAGGAAAAGTTAGCGATAATACGGAATATATAGTACGGATAAGGGGTCGTGAAGGGATTGTATATACGCATGTAGGCGCGAGGAGGGCGAGTACGAGTGCGTTTTGTCGGGTGAAACAATATTCACACACACACACACACACACACACACACACACACACATACACATACCATCCGCCAGTGTCGAGTGCGTCATTAAATTGCGGTCATTATGCGGAGTTTAGATAATATTGCCAAGTGCTCTAGACACATACACACACACACATAACACGATCGAACGCGAGCACATAGAAACGTTTCAACAAATTGACCCATTTTATTGTTTTAAATTAAACATATTTTTTCCCCCCGTTCTTCCGCAGACAACCTTTTGCCGCTTTAAATGTGATAATGTATACGTGTATATATATAACTCGTATATAAATATATTATCATAACGGTTTTTGTTTTTTATTATTGTTATTATTTATTATTATTTTTATGTGCGATATAAATTTGTCGTCTATATCGTAGTCAACTACTAAATACCCTGCAGTATGATAAACCGACTGGAATAGCGTTTGAATAGGTAAGATAAAATATATACAACGCATTAACTGGACTATTATATTGTATGTAATGCTAATTAATTACGATAAACCGTCCGTGTTATACGAGCGTCTATAGAACGTTAGAAGTTATAATAGTTGCAATAACTATAGTATATAATATTATATAATATAGTCATTGAGGTCCTTCAGATAAAATATATTTTAATAAATTAAATACTTTACATATGTTACGATCATACAGTACGTTATAACGCCTGTATTCTAAACGAAAACCCGTAATTTCCTATGTATCTATACAATTGCTGGTTATAAACGCACAACACATGAAATCAATCTGTTCAAAAATATTAACAACCCTACTTCGTAATATCAAGTCGCCAGTTCATGTTATTTTGTACAACAAATGATATTTTGATTTTTCTCTATTTTTATGTTTTTATCGTAATCATTTTTTTTTTTTTTTTTTAAATACAAATATATTTAGATATTTATACTTAAAATATCTCATATCCTGAAACGCAAGGTATTTGTTTACAAATGTTGGTACATAGAAATCGAATATTGAATCAGTAGTAGTAGTAATATTTCATAGGTATTAAATATTTCGTCGTAAGAGGTAGACAGCATAATAAATATTGAGGATACTCCACAGTATATGAGTGCACATCTCATTCAGTTATATTAACTTAAAAGAAAAACATTTTGAACCTTAAGTATAAACAGAAAATATTTTATGAATTTTCAACTACAAAATAACTTGCAAATTATCGCGATTTTAACATATTTTATACAAATTTGAACTTTATGGGCTTATAAAAAAAATTTGAGTGAAGCGATCTTTGATATTTTTAATTACAATTAGTATAAATTATAATTAATCCTTTAATACATTTTCAAGAGTTTTCGGACGGATAAATAAATTTTATAGATATTTAAAAAAAAAACTTACAGAAATCGAAAATTTAAATTGGCTTTAAATAAGTCAAAATATGTCAAAATACTTTGAAAACTTAACCATATATAGAGAACGCCATTATAAATATTTGGTGAAAATTTTAAATTGTTGTGGTTTTTCGTTTTTGAGTTAGATCATTTAAAAAAAATGTATTTTGTAAAAACGTGATTTTGCGTAAAATTTCCCGTTTTTTGTAATTTTTTTATCGTTTTTTTCGATTTTTTTAAAAAGTATTGAAAAAGTTTGATTTGTGACTTACCCAAGTATTATCTACATTCACTTTCCTTTCAGAAAAGTTATTGTTTAAAAAAATCGAAGCATTTTTACTACCAAAAATCGTGTCCTCAGGCACAAAAAAAAAAAAAAATAATAAAAAAAAAACACACATCATTGTAAAACCAAAACTTATATACTCATAAATAATTTACTACCGATGTAATATTCCACTTTTGTTCTTTGACACTTTTATAATAATATAAATTAAAAATATTAACAGATCCTATTAGAATAAAAGTCAACAATTATGAACTTACAATTAATGATATACCTAACCTAACTATAGTTCATAATCTTCACTAACCGATAAAGTAAGTATCAGGAAAATGCACCTTGTATATTATGAATTATGTATTTTTTTTTTTTAATTTATACGGTTTAAAAAAATCAATTGAGAATAAATTATAAAACAATCCGAATATGCATCAATACTTTTTTATTGCTTTAGGTACTCCAAAATAAATAGAAATATTAATGATAACCAATTGTATCATAATCTATTAAAATAAAACATAATCATACGCTTTATTGTTATAAATTTATGAAATATATTAAAGAAGTTTCAGACCATTACAAAGGGAGATACTTATACAACAGCTGAGACAAGCCATCGAAACATCAGTTTTCGTTTGGTTAGTACATTTAATTTACAATAAATTTATTACAAAAATACGAATGTACTATTATATAAGTTTTTAGTATTATATAAGTTTTTGTAAATGTAACCTCTATAGATTTGAAGTAGAAAAAATTTAAAATAGTCAATTATGACCTAACAATAAAACATACAAAATATTGAGAGATTTTTAATATTCAATAAAATTTCTAATTGACGAGAATTAAATATTTTTTGAATTAAACTTAATTTAATGAAAATATCATCAGAACATACAAAAACATACATAAAAAGAGGGCATTACAGAAGTACTTACAAGAAGGCGTTTAAAATAATAGCATTCCTTGTGCATTTTTATTAATTTCCAACATAATTTATAGGTTTCATTTTTATATGATGTTTATGTATATTTTATTTTTCCCCCCTTTTGTCTTTGCTTATTATACCGTTCCCTCATCCTTGTTTTCTTAACTTTTTTCATTAAATTTTTACTAGTAAATTCCATAAAATAAATCGCCAAAAATACCACGAGTTAAAGTAAAATACGAACAGTTTAATCCGTCAGGACGGATGGGTTTGAATTGTAAAATATAAGTACTGTAATTTAACTATATACTAAATTAAGCTTCAATACCACTCACAACACTCATTATGCATACAAGATTATATGTTAAGAAAATATGATAGATTACAAGAAAATCTAGTAAGCTGAAGATTGTTATATGAAACGTAAACATAATAACATAGAAGCATAGAACTAAGTACACTCGTACTATAAATTATAAAAAGTAACATTTTATTATTCAAAATAAAGTTGTAATATTAAACTAGACAGTGGACGCGTCACAAATTACAGAGAAACAGTTTTTTATATCATAAAATAGTAATGCCTTTTTTTAAAAATTTGAAATAACAATATTTTTACCACATATTCAATGTTCGCGTGAAATATACAATGTCCATTTGATTAATTGAGAGTTACATAATTCATTACTCATTTTTAGTTATTAATATTAAATTAATTAAGTTTTATAATAACTTATTTTATATTTATCCAAACCTTATCATAAATATTAAATGTAGAGAAATGTGAAGTACAAAAAAGTTTCTAATGTCTAACATTATCCATGTAGTAAATAATTTTTTTAAATACTAATGAATACAACGAAATATAATAAATTTAAAAAATGAAGATGACATTTTTTTTATACCTAAGACTATAAATTGTTGAGGATATCGAAATAAAAAATCGATGTTACAGAAAACATTTTTTTTGATCGAAGATTGCTATAATTATTAGAATTACAACACATCTATAAGTTATGATTTTCGATTTTTTTATACTTATTTATAGAATAAACTTATATTTTCATAGCAATTGAAACAAAATCTCCAAAAACTTATATTATTTAAGAATTATATTATATTCCATAGGTGCGATATAATCAATTAAGTTTATATTATTATGCATGTGCCATGAACTTATTTGCATATTATACTTATTCAAATACAATAGGTCTTAAAAATCAATTAAATATATAAAAATATACTTTTCAATATTTTAAAATAAGAATACTTAGGTTTTTTTAACTTATTTAGTTTTAAAGCAATGTTACTACCAGAAAGTTGTAACAATTTTAACTATAATTTTAATTATTCCACAGAAAAAAATAAATAAACAATGTAACAAAATAATCTATTGTTGTAATCAATAAGTTTTGATTTTCTCCGCACCTTGATTATTTAAAAACTTTATATAAATTTTACTTATATACAATCAACATTTCAATAATGTTTCTATGTATTCAGTTCTTGGACAGACCAATTTCAAGATATAATAATCACAATTAATTGATTAAATATTTTTAAAATAGATAACAACTTATAATTTTGGTATTAACTGTACTGATGTATGCATAATATCTGAACTGCTCATTTAGTTTAGTATACAATCTAATATGAACAAAAACAATAAACATAACAATATAACAATTATACATATATTTTAATTCGTCCGTATCTAAATGTAACTGGCTGTACGGCTAATCAGAAACTGTTGCCAAAATCTTATCGCGTAGTTTGAGTAATTTCCATTGCCTTTAATTACTGTTTCTAAGACGTCAAGAGCAGTAACTGCCAACTAATATTAAGTATAAGTGTGATAATCTACCTATTGATTTGTATTTTAAAATATTTTGGTCTTTCGAAATCCCGGTGGATAAAATTTAATAAATACTAAAAATCTGTAAAATAAATGAACTAAGTATCATTATGCTAAAATTTAAAATTCAAAACGACTATAAAATAAGATAGGTTATTAATTAATTTTAGAAACAAGTTTCAACATCAACCAGAATCAAAATATTAAAAATGAAGCAATAATAATCATAGTTCAGTGTTAATGAAAGTTATATCACTATATGTATCTAAAATAATCACTTTAATTGTAAGTTAAAAAATCAACATAATCAATATTTGATCACTAAAGCCTAAAGTTAAATAAATATGAACTTTTGAGGGATACAACATTTGGTGTACCTGATATCAATTATAATATTCATAATAATGTTATCAGACATGTTAATTATAATAATATGTGTATATATATATATATATATAATATTAAACTATACTTTATTTTTTAAATAAAAATTAGATTGTCATACGATTGACTTAAATGTATATTATACGTTCATACATCTAAACTAATAATCCAACATTTTAAAATGAATCGTTGTAATAATAAGACCAAGACCATACGAAAATTAATGAATTCATACTTATGTACTTCTGATAAAATTAAACGTTTCACAAAAAACGCTATTGAATTTATAATGATCAATTGAAAAAAAAAAACATGATCATTATTTTAAAAAGTGCATATTTTATTCATATATACCTACGATCAAAATATATGCCTGATTTGTACTTTTGTTATTGTTTCCAATTCAAGTTAAATATTTTTAAAATTAAACTTATGAAATAAATAATTTACTACGTATACATTTAATTACAAAAACTATCTTTTTAATAAAATAGGTCCACGCTATATTTTCACAGATTAAATAAACATAATTTTCAAATGTAATATGAATAATACAAATTTTCTAATTATTTAATCTTACATCAAAAACATTCCGTGTGAATACGTAAATTAACAAATTACTTAACAAAGATAATGTTCATCATTGCAGATTGTCTAAATAGTTTACAAAACAGAAACGTACAATAAACCAAAACTGTTATATGCTTTTATGTGTAATATAAGATTTACAATAGCACTACTTTACGACAATAATTCATTGATTATTATTATTATTATTATTATTATTATGCATAATAAAACGAGCACAATATATGAAAACTAGTCGACCGATTATCTTTCGGAGCATTCGGGCAAATTACCGCATATATAGTCGGGCTTATCGTCTAGGGGCTATATAGGAGAGACAGGGTTGTCTGTCTGGAGAAATATTCATGCCAAATGGACTTTATTAATACGCCAAGAATAGTTAACAGCAAAACGACAGTATAAGTAAAAAAAAAATGTTTAACCAGACGACAATGGATGATGTATTATTCATAACACTGCATGACGTATTGAGTATAGTAATAGATTTGAATGAGAAATAACATCGGAACTAAAAATAACGCACGTATATAGGATGTAAGTTAGGTACACGGATAGTTTGACGACGATTTCGTTGCAAAAAAATAGTTTTGTGAGCATTTTATTTTTTTTATACCTATATAATATATTTGCTTGAAACTTGTTAGTTTAGTTCAACAATTTAAAATGCCTTCATTATGTGACCGGTTAAAGCAATAATTATTTTAAAACTTTAATTTAACTTCCACTCAGAACTGTAGTGTCTCTATTACAAGTTTTATACATACACTCAAGCATCCATACAAGTAACCTACTCAAAGTTAAAATTATGTTTCGCACCTTAAACACCTCCTATACCAACTTACACCAACTTTTTTTTCCTAAATTAATTCACTAATTGTGATTAAAATTAAAGTATTAATAATATAAGTAGAAGTAAACCTAGCCATAAATTATATATATAAAAAAAACAACATTCTTAATTAATGGGCAATTACCATTAAACATAAAACTTCTCCGTTTGTTTAAATAATAAATTATGTATTCACAGTAATTATAAGTATGAAAGTATGATTAACATTTATAATAAATAGTTGAATATTTAAATGTCTGAATATTACATTATAAATCTAAAGCAAAATAATAATTGTATTATCATTTTGATTGCATTTAAAACTCTTAAATATCTTTGAGTTTTTTAATTAAATTCCTAAATTCTCGAAACAAATAAGAGTTTTGTTTTTTTTTATTCCTACGCGTCTCGTTTTTGAACTTACACACAATAATGAATTAGTGAAGTCACATCGACATATTTAAATATTTCAGATGATATTATAATAAATAAAAAATAATAGTGCAAACCATAATATTATTACAGTACGTATATAGTATACGTACCTACGGAACAGGCGTGTACATATTATCGTGAAACAAATGGATAAAAAATAAAATAAAAAAGTAGTTAACAGAATGCCTAATTTAGTTGCAGAGTATATATAATACTATTTTGCGTTCGGTTAAGTATATTATTGATTCGCATTAATCTACACCAACACACGAATAAAGTGCATCCATCTGGTCGACATGTAAACAAATCACATTACTCGCGGAGCACCGGACAAATTGATACCAAAATAAATCCACCCATGTAAAGTTTATGTCAATATATAAACAGTGGTAGCTGACTTTCCGGTTCAAATATCATACATCTCTGAACTCCTTGTACATAATACGTATTAAACTTTTTTCACCCAGTCGATATTATTATGTTACACTGTCAATTTATTATGGACGAAAATAATTTAATGTTTAAGTTAGACTATCTATAGTCTCGTTGATCAAAGTACCACTGCACACAACCGTATAATTACAGAATCGTTAACCAACCAGAATATAATAATATGATATAAAAGCATTGTTTTTCGTAAGTCGTACATTTTTTCATAAACAATTAATTCCATCGCACGTATACTCATATACTGTTTTTATAACCATGTTTTATTGGATCCTGTTGTTATAGACCAATTACTTCTTTTTAATTTGCACATCATATATTTACTCTCGGAAAACACGGGCTTAATTGGATAGGAAAAATAATTCGTTTCGGATAGGAAGTAAATAAATTGAAAAACAATATTTATCTCATAATTAAATGTTTTAAAATTATTTTCAACCGAACCATAAATTTTGAGATTTCAAGTCATCGCATCGTAAATTATACCAAAAATCGTTTATTGTTATTTAATGTTTGATTGTTAAATATCAAATATTAACTATAGTCAAAATTCAAAAACAAGAACCAAAGACGAAACAAGAATAATTTTACACAGTAAATAGTGTAAATGTTACGTATTATTGTTATATAATTATAATTATTTTTTCTTTTGATTTCATCAAGTCGGTCATATTAAATAGTATGTAAAATCAATGTAAGATGATATAAACTAGGTACTTTTAGTATAATTAAGCAATATATTATACATTTTCAAATTATAAAACTATAATTAATTTCATAAATATCAAATAACAAAACCATTTTTCTGGGTGTGTGGTTTTCTGTTTCTTCTAAATGTTAAAACAATAAACTTTTAATACAATTAAGCTATATCTCTACCTCTCTTTCGCTATGCCTTTACATTACTTTTGACTATTATGTAAGAACATTTATAGATAATAGTTAAAATTCTATATTATAACGGATTTAAATACTAGGTAGTTAAAATTAAACTAATTAGTAGTAATATATGAAAAAATCATCAACAATCCATAAATACAACCATAGTTAAATCAATTAAAAATTATAGTTACTATAATGAATAAACATAACTACTAAAAATATAATAAGTAAGTCTGGCCAGATTATTTATCTCCATTAATGTAAATAAACTAAATTATTTTACATTATTTATGTACCTAACAAATAATCATCAACAATAAATAAAACATTGAATAAAAACCTAAATAAAAGTGTTTATGTTGATTGTAAAATGTAATGGCAATTAAAACAGTATTGAAATACATTGGTAAACATGATATTAAATGCACTAAATTTATGCTTTGAAGAAAATTTTAAAAGTTGCTTAAAATACCTAAATCATCCTTGTTGACACGTTAATTCTGTGCTAAATAATAATAAAATATTCACAGTTTCTTTTGAAATATATTTCGTTTAAATTACATAATAATACTAAAACTAAATCTCTAAATTATAATCGATTATAATATGCATTGTAGAAAATAATTATACAAAGTACAATAATACAAATTCGACTTTAAGATGATTTAGAGTTCATATTGTATTATAACTATATTTTATTTTTAAATGTTAATCGTAAATATCCACAATCACTAGTTATGTGGCTGAAACAAAAAAAAGTTCCAAAACAGTAATAAGTAATAACTTATAATAATTAGTGCACAAAAGGAGTAAATAATATAATATAATATGATAATAATTAAATAACGAGCATTTAAGCAGCCACGCACATGTACCTATAGGTAAACAACGAGTGATGCAATTAATGTAATACGGGTAAGTTGTGAAAACTCGTATTGTAATAATGTAATAATTTTACAGCATGCGTGAGCGTCATGGATGATACATCAATTAGACATGATGGCATATAGAAAAACGTGACAGCAAACACAGACGGTCGTTTACCAATTATTAAATCAAAACGAAAAATGTGTTGTTTTTATTTTTTTTTTTTTTTTTCAAACACCGACTGAAAAAATCTCAGTCCATATTATATAGGTGTATATATATTTATGTATATATATATATATATATGTATTATACGTATACACACGGAAACGTAGTATATTTTTATATACATATATATATATATAAGGTATTAAATAATTTATCAATCACAGGCGACGCAATACGTCAACGGCATATAATCCTGATAACCAAATGCCACGGGCGGGGAATGACGCGATGGTCGCGGGAGCGGTAGGATTGCCACCGTTAGTACATACGACAGGCGTCGGTGGCCATTAATCATCCATCGCGGTCTCATAGTTTTATCTTCTGCCACCACCGTGTCAAAATTCGAAAAAAGTAATATATCGACGCGCCAGGTGGATGAGAAACAGATACGAAAATATTTATAGAACATGATCCCAAAAAATGACACTTTTTTCATACCTACGCAAGCGTACGCACACACGCGCACATGGTATAAACATATATGTATAAATCTCGTTTCGAATGAGGAAAATCATTGTAAAGATTTCTGTGTATTTGTCTCTCCCTCTCACTCCCTCATATATATATATATACTCGTGTATTCTATCTAAATTATTGAAAAACGTGGTGGAAAGTGAGGACGAAGAAAAAATTATCTAGGGAAAAGGCCACGACGTCATTGTTAACCAATATGAAGGGAATAAAAAAATAAAACGGAATTACAAAAACAACGTAATTTACAAACTCAATTTCGATGGCTCATTTCACACCACTTTGAAAGTCCAAGATTTTTTTAAGTTTTATTCCGACCAACTTCCATTTTTTAGTTTTTTTTTTTCGATCATTTTATTGCTTTTGAAGTTTTTTTATTTTTACAAGTAGTATTGTTATTCCTTCGGTTTAACAATTTGAATTAATGGAACACTTTTATTTGCACTCTTGTTTTGATTATTATTACTCCGTTATTCGGGATCCCATAAATCTTTATACAATTTTAACACTACTGAATACATTAAGAATGCTCCATTTTTTCTACACCGATCATCAATCACCAATGTTTCTGTTTATATACATAATCAATATTCTAAATAAATTGAGTTAATATGATACTTGGAAATAAAGAGAAGCCGTCAAAACTTGTTAAATATAACTAATAGTTAAAAATGTGTTATAATAAATGTTCAAAATTATACAGTTGATAAGTATACTGTGAAATACTAAAGTAAACTTTTTTTTATAATTTTACTTTTATATGTATAAAGTTTTATCCGTTTAACATAAATCTATGAAAAATTATGCATTGAATTATTTTTTGAATGTTATAGAATACAATTTAAGAGGTAGTTGGATGAACGACGTGAATTCTTAAATCAAAGGTGGTATTTTTGTGAATTCATAAAAATATAATCACCAAACTATACAGAACATAATTTAAACTACTCATATTTTTTCATACGATTTGAAATAGAATACATCAAATGTTCATTCTAATTAAAATAGTTTTACTCTGAACTTTTTAAAATATATAAAACAATTAAATTCATCTTTTTAATTGTTATTTAATTTAGAGAATTTAAATGTGATATTTTTATAAATAAATGATTAGACATCTAATTAAATATTTAATCATATTTATCAAAGTTTAGTTTAATTTCTATGGGATACAACAATATTAATACAAAAAATCAATACTATTAAACCATCATAGAATTGTTTATCTAAGGAACCTTAGTTTTTAATGTATTAGATAGAAAAAAAAAGAAAAACTATAAAATATATATAAAAAACCACGAGAATATCCGATCCATAAAAAATAACTTTTAATAATATTTATTATTACGAGATTATGCGTCACCAGGATTCGTTGTGACTTGTGAGTATAGTATTAAAATATTTAACACATGGTCTGCAGTTTATATAATAAAAGAAAAAATGTAATAAGTGTTCGTATATAACAAATAAAAACGGATTTGATTGTTAAGGTATATGTTATCAAAAAACGTATAAAACTACGGTGTAGTAATTTTATGTTTATGTGGTTTTGTACTGTGATAATACGAGAATTTAGAACGTTGGCGGCGGAAGAACGGCAATTCCGTCGGATGGATTGGGTGAATTTCATGTGTTTCTATATATATATATACATATATATATATTAGGACAAGTGTAAACTTGCCGTAATCCGTGAACACAGTTAGCGGTATTAAAAGCCCGGACGGACAGTTTTAGACGTCAAACGAGAATACAAGGTTTCTCCCTCCCGTGGATTCCCTCGCACTAACCTCCGCAGACACTGATTTATCACTAGCCACTCTTTAACTACCCCTAACAAAACTTGCGCATAAATTAAGCTCTGTGAAATGTAGTTAGGATCCATGTACAACACACACTAGTACACACACATACAGACGTATAATATGTGTACATGTATATTATTATGCATTCGCGGATTGATAAACTTATCGGAGTATGTATAAGGTGCAAGTCTATTGTGCATGTCAACTTATAACGAGCCCCTTCAGTCAGTGAACGGGAATCGAGTTGACAACCTCAAGCATGACAATCGCATCTTTACACTCTTGCAGATACTTGGAAAATGTATTTGAACGAACTTTATTAATTTCATTGATGGTCTTCTATCAACATCACTATATAAACTATTAAATGGTAAAGTCAAGCAGTAATAATGGATAAACCACTGGTAGATTATTAAAAGTGTCTACCTATTTAAATATAAAATCTAAATAGTCGTTTTCAAAAGTAATTAAAATACCAATAACTGTCAATTACGTAAATTAAACTTATCAGGTAAGTTAAAATTATCAGTTATAAAGTGCAGTCTACAAAATATTTCTCTTTGATTTTGACCAAATAAAATTGTGATCGCGGTTTCCTTCGCTACAATATATTTTTACTGCGAGTCTATGAATAAGTATCCAATAAACATATATTTTTTACTAAATATAAGTGAATTAAACAAGTACATTATCTCAAATATTATACAGTCTTTATTTTTTAAAACCAATAAACATCAATAATATTTAATGATATTATTGTAGAGAGATTAAAAATATTGATTTGAATTGATCATGGTATCATTCACCATATCAGCTTTTATTATTTCAACTCAATTAGGTATGCTCTAAATCTAAATATATCAATATTAAATGAAACAAAGTACACAGAGGTATATTTTTCAGTAGATGCTGATTACTTATAAAAAATTGTATAATAATATATTTCCCTAAATAGAACTGTGATAGGAACATTATAAGGTTTATCAATCAATATTAGTTATAAAAAAACATTAGTTGATTATATTGTAACTTCAAGATTAAACGCATTAATAATGAAAATATCATGATAAAATACAAATGGATATATTTTGCTGTACAAAGTTATTACAATCGAATAAACAATAACATTTCAGGCTACAAATTCTATGACTGAACAAGTAATAATTTAATTTATAGTTCACCTCATTGACAGTTAATCCATCTATTTCGAGAATTCACGTTTATCATAATTAATTCAAAATATCAAAATACCAAAATTCAATTGTATGTTCAAACACAAAATAGTATCTTCCACAGAACACAAAATACACTACTAATGAATTAGAATGATTTTCAAACGAACGTTTTAAAGGGAATTTCAACTGTAACAACTAATATGAATATCAACTGTTAAATGGATATTAATTTATAATAATACGATATTATGAAACATTTTTTTTTCCAAAGATATTTTAGTAATACATTTATTAATCACTATTATATGTCAGAATTCTGATACATAAGGCGAACCTTTTAAGACAGGTTATTTACGTACACAGTATAAGCTATATTAGAAATTAACTTGGATTATTAAAATTTACCCGTGAACATAAAATATGTATATTTTATGTTTTGACATATTTTAAACTGTTCATAAATGTAAATCTGTATTATACATAATATTATATATTGTATAAATACTCGTATATAAATAATCTCTTATATGTAATATCTTTGATAAAAACAAATTAAGAAATAAATATGGTTTAAGATTGTATAATTAATATGTTATCTCTTATTTTTAAAAATTAAATACAGTCGAATAAACTGTGTAATACCTATAAATAACATCATTCATACCCAAACAAATTACAAACCTGATTTTAGACCAATTTTCTCATTTGTAAAACGTAGGTCATATCAGTTATAATTACTTTATTACTCAAGGATTAAATTAATTTAATGAATAATTCAACCTTTCTAAAACAAACGTTTTCATATTTTAGTGGAAGTAATAAATATTACAACATAACCCAATTTAGCAATTAACATTACTTAAGCAATTACTCATTAAAAGTTACATTTTAAATAATTTATACACCTCAATATAAAAATATAACAGATGTAGTTTCACTAGAAGTTCTACCGGTAGGTATTTGTATCTAATTACAGCAAAACTTGCAGCAGGTAAGTATAAAATATGTTATTAAAATGAAATTATATATTTACAAAATGAGTTATAAAAATTAATATCAAAGTAAAAATTTCACTACAACATTGCCGATTACTTTCCTTTTTAAGAATCGGTACCATTACTTCTTAGTTTACTGGCATTCACTCGTAATCTTATTTTCGAGAATAACGATTCACCATGATCTACGACCATAGCATTAAAACACTATAATATACAAATGTGTAATTTATTTATAAAATTAACAAGTCAAGAGCTTAAATCCTCTTTTCCTTAGGCGAAACCATCCGAGTATTCTCAGTAAAATCCAGAGTTATAAGTTAAAACCGAAATTTAATAAAAATACATCTAGAGCCAGCAATCATACACTAATTGTTTTCAATATTTTATACCATATTATATTAGTAATTAAGATTTGTTAAAATATGATTATAAAAGTTGAAGTTAGCAGTTAATAGTTAGTAATTTGGTTTTATATCAGACCTGTTAAAATGAGAATACCACACAAAATATTTATTGTTATCTATTACCAGCTGTGTACTAATTGACATTACTAAATGATATCGTACTGATCTCGCGTTGGAGGAAAAATAAAAAATGTATGAAATATATTTCGTCTCATCCCCAATACAGGTGAAAAACGATATACACTCACGTGAACCATGCAATTTTTCAACATTTCCGCAACCATTACAGCAACAGAGACGTTATATTATTATGATATTATTTTATCTAATTTACGAAACGAATAAGATGACACACAGCGATTGCAGATCTTCGTGTATTGTTCGAGTTATTCACCATTAACGAATACGGTGAGCATATCTTTCCCGAATCAAAAGTGGATGTATACATAATATAATATAAATCTCGTAATTAACCATCGATTTATGATATCATATAAAATAAATCCGTTTTAAACGTATTTCATTTATTATCGGTAATAATAATACATTCTACGAAACTAATATTATTCATTCGCACCAGTTTTCTCCGACAATAACAGCAGTGCATAGTACCGCCCACCGAACCAGCAGCACGACCTAATACCTAACTCCTCGTTACCCGCTCACCCCGCTCGACCACGACTCAATCTGCTTGCATGACGGAATTACTACACCAGTGCGCCGTAATCTACGCTATTGGGTACGTGACATTGTTGGGACCCCGAACACCAGCAGCAGCGGCTATTGTGCAAAAGGCGTATAAATGTTGCACTTGTGCGTGTGTGTGTGTGTGTGTGTGTGCTGTGTGCACAATACTCGGTTGGCTGCGGGTGCTACGTGTTAAATTATTACTTAATTAAACCGTTATCTCTGAGAAGGGGTAGTTATGGTGGCCGAACGCGAAGATATTCATTGGGCTCGAGGGTCGGAAACGGAAGGATCGACTTAAGTCTTGAGGGACGCGAGAGCGTGCGCCCGGCCTGGTCGTGCAGCCGGGCTACGGACTGGACGGGGTGGCTTCTGTGGCAGGGTGCGAGTGGATAGGTTGCGGGACGAGGGACTTTGCACAGGTAAAATACGAGTCCCGCTACCCCTTTCCTGCATTGCTCGTGTCCAACACCACTAGATTTATCGTGTTTTAAGTTCGGTTCTTCTTCATCCCTTTGCTCACGATTCCTCGAACACAGTCTCTCTATTTTTCTATTCCTCCACTACAATATCCACCTAACCTAACCCATCTCTCTCCACGTGTCTGTCCATCTTTCTCTGGCTATCGTCCTCGTCATCATCATCGCATACACTGCAAGCACAAACGTGCATGTATACTTTATATGTTTCTTCCGTCGAACGTCTCTCTTTCACGTCCCGTTATCGTCTATAAAATCGACGCATTATTATTCTTCGGCACACACACACACACACACACACATAAAATAAACCACCTTTGCCCACGTGACTTAACGTACGCAACTGTACATATTTGGCAATTGTAACATCGCGCGCTTTGTATTCAGTCATGAATATAGACTTATAATAAAAAACAAATGAGCCTCGCTTTGCTATACAGTTGGGGTGGAGTGCATCTCGTTTATAGGATAAGTCATAATTACAATGGATTTGTTAAATTTGAATGCAATGATAGATATCATTGTATACGAATAACGAATCTGAACGGAGTTAATATGTTTGTCTAAAATGGGTATATAATAATTTAGTATTTTATATTTAAATTGAAATATAATGCAATAGTATGCAATTTCGTAAAAATTTAAATTTCAAACAGTCATAAATTTTTTTCCTTTAAGTCCGGTAGAACATTTTTTATAGATTTATGAACAGAAAAAATTTTATGAATTTTCAACTACAAAATAACTTGCAAGTTATCGCGATTTTAACATATTTTATACAAATTTGAACTTTATGGGCTTATAAAAAAAATTTGAGTACAACGATCACCGATATTTTCTAGTGAAGATATGTTAATCTTATTATAAACCTTGTATTAAATTTTCGAGAGTTTTCGGCCAGCCAATTAAGTTTTATAGGTGTTTAAAAAAAAAAAAATTTACAAAATTCGAAAATTTAAATTGTCTATAAATAAGTCAAAATATGTCAAAATACTTTGAAAACTTAACCATGTATAGAGAACACCAATATAAAGATTTGGTGAAAATTTCAAGTTGTTGCGGTTTTTCGTTTTTGAGTTAAAGCATTTTAAAAAAATGTAGTTTGTAAAAACGTGATTTTGCGTAAATTTTCCCGTTTTTTCGTAATTTTTTTATCGTTTTTCTTCGATTTTTGCAAAAATTATTAAAAAAGTTGGATTTTCAGAAAAGTTGCTGTATAAGCAAATCGAAGCATTTTTACTGCAAAAAAAGTTGTCGTCAGACACAAAAAAAACACACATCATTGTAAAATCACTCCGTTCAGAATCTAAAAATAATAATAATAATTTTGTTGTCATTCAAAATACAAATACATTTTTATATTTTATAGTATTTATTTTGTTTATAATATGAATTAATAAGTGAGAATACAAAAAAGTTATTAAAAATAATTAAATATAAATAATACTATTGCTATTACTTTGTTTAGTGTGAGTTTTGAGGATGTGTTGTCAACGATAAAGCAGCAAAATCAACTTTTATGTTGAAAGAAGAAACACGAAAAAAGTGACTTAATGTTTCATCTGTAAGACGATGTCTTTGTTTTGATTTTATGTGTTTCATATTTGAAAATGTACATTCACAAATGTATGTTGTTCCAAACATGGATACTCTCGTGAAAGTAGATATTTCACAACAGGTAATTTTTCCAAAAGCTTACGTCAATCTCTTCCGTGTATAATAATAATGGATCTGTTTGCAACTCGCATAATTCTAATTGAAGTTTAGCATCTTGCTTTTCAATCTCAACTGCCATTGCATTATTAAACAAATTTCTTTGAGAGTGCATAAATTCAACTTCTTCGAATCGTCTTTTTCGAAGTCTACAGTTAATTCATCCAAGTGTATACTGTAATGTTCAAAATTAAACTCGTCATCTAATTATATATTTTTATAATTTCGCAACACGAAAAATGTATTAATTTCCTTTCAACGGCTAAATTTTTAAAATCTACCAATTTTTTCTGAATGTATAGAACTATAAATAACAAACTTTAAAATTGTATGATGTAATATTTGAAAATGTAGCACAGGCCAGATAAAAAAGGCTCGTGGACCGGATACGGCCCACGAATCGTCGCAGTTGCCCATCACTGATGTAAACTATAGAATGTCATTCGATTATTTATTGATCCAAAATTGTACTATTGCCACTTTAAAATGGTAAAATATTTAATCAAACACATTTCTTGTAAGTATTTATCCGATGTTACATTGATTCAACCATTAAACAAATTAACGTTTAATTTTTATGTAATAGCGATTTTTAATTCCGAGTTAAGCGAGAATACATCGGTTTTGCATTGAGATCTTTTTTCCCCCTTTGCCCGTAAACACATTTTTGGCTAGTAAATCTACATTCAAAGTTTCGAATAGAAACTTTTTTCGTCATAAATTATGTACGGAAATGGTTTAAACTACGAGAAAATCATTTTTACAGTAATTTTCCTAAGTGTAAGCGGGGAGGGGGGGGGAAACAACAATTTTGAAATACTGTAAAAAGGTTGTCCCTTAAATAAAAATCAATTTTGACAAAACGAAGAAATTTGTTTGGTGCAAAGTTCGTTCGATGCGAGGTTAATTTAATCCACTGACCGCTGTGTCGTCGTCGTAGCATCGTATATAGTCGCACACAATATAAGAAGTACACATGTATAATTATTCATCCGTTATTATATCGTCTCCGAAAAGACGTAATTGTTTTTTTGTTTTTTGTTTTTTCGCACTCTTATATAAAATATAAACGTCACCTTCGTTCACGCGAAAACAAAACTTATGCGCACACATACGCGACTGTACGAATGGCGAGTGAGTTCGTAATACTATACGAAAGTCCACCGTCGTCGTATACATGTATTGTGTCTGTGCTGTTTACGGAATAATAAACGTATGCGAGCGGTTGACCATGAAATTGCAACACAAACGTTTCGCGCCACGGTCTGCCGTCTAGAAGCCCAATACACCTATCTACCACCCGTGTTATTTATTAGTCCGGTCGCCTTTTAAACTTAATTAACGTTTTCACACTAAGACACACACGTATATTATATACTATCACTCACCATGATTGAATTGGTTCACGGAGTTCGCGTTCAGATCCACTTCTTTGCCCGACTGTATACTGCCACTGATTATTATAACATCTGAAACACATCACGTCGAAACCACAATATTAATGGCAATCGTATTATTTTTATCCCTTTGAACGTTGTAATTGAGTTTCAAACTTTGAAGAATTTATATAGATAATAAATATCGCTACAAATTTGATCAATTCACACATAGTATTCGAAAGCATTTTTACTGTCGTTCAAAAAAAGTGTCGTCAGACACAAAAATGAAAAACAATAAATAAATAAATAAAAATGAACACACATCATTATCAAACCAATAGATTCCATCACTCCATTCAGAATCTAATAATGCAACATATTTTATGTCTGTTGTATTATAATAATTTTACATTGTTTTTCATTTATATGTCAGAGCTTTGGTCTCTGTTTCATTTTAATTAGTCGAATTGGAGCTATTATTTTAGTGACTAAATATTATTAAAAATTAGGTGAAAGTTCGATTGAGATAAGTACCTACATCTAAAAAATATTCTACTCATATGCTATAAATAGGATTCATAATAATTTTATAATAATAGCAAACGTACACATTTTAAACATGAAAAATAAATATTATTAAATTGTATTTATATTTTATTTAAATATAAACATTTTTGCACATGATTTCCGGATATCTCGAAAAAACAGTTCAGTATTTATTATGAAAACCAATGTATTTACATGTTGTAAAATTAGATTTAAAGACTTAAAAGATAAAAAGTAAATATGTTGAAAGCTACATCATTAATATTGATGATTTATTACCATCTTGTGGATATACTATATTATGTTTCATTACACATGCAATAATTGCAGCAGAGATTATTTTTAACTACTCTATTGATAATTTATTTGATGCATATTTTTTTGGTGTTTTATTGACCAATTTAAAATTAAAGATAAGTAAAACGTTACAAGATAGCAAAACAGAATTGGTATTTGTTATAAAAAGGAATACAATTCTCTGTATATTTTACTCATAAGTATAGATACAACGACGATTCAATTTTTTAAATTCATATGAAAGTTAATAAGAGACTTGATAAAAGGTGGACGAGTTTGTACGACCATAAACCTTAAAATATTCAATAAGGGTCATACGGTGCTGTTCCAATAAGCTGCTGCAGTTCGTGAATAGTATTTTTTTTCATCCACTGGAGTTATTTTTCTTTTCCCTTAAGTCGTTTATTTATTGATTTATATATATATTTTTTTTTTATGTAATATTGTCTACGATATCTAGTCGATACGCACAAAATATGATTGTTATACGAGAATAATATTATTATACTTATCGTATTATAGAAATAAAAATAAAAATAACATGAATTCTAGTTGGATTTTTATTTTTAATGATCAATGTGGGTAATATAATATATATACAATACATCTTATCATAAACAATAATATGCAAATAGATAAGTGTCAATGCTTCGTTACTATACAAATGTTGCATAAAATTCTGACAACTTACAGTATAAAATCTTATTAGTCATTATTTAAAATATAACCGACTAGTTATATTTGAATAACATTTTTGAACAATGTATTTATAATTTTAACTAAATATTGAACGTAAGCTATCATAAATTATTTAAATAATATACTATATATACTATATAGTTTAATATAAATTAATGTATAAAATATAAATGGTATACCCAGACATACACGGAAAAAATAAACTTTATACCATCACTTTATAGTTAAAATTAAATAAGTAGTAAATAAATTATTATATGCTTTAATCATCTACCAACTTATAATTGATTACCTATATATTATAATACGTGTAGGTATCTATTCGTAATATAATACGATATCTGTCTTACTCTATGATAGGTACCGATGAAATTAAAAAGACCTATTCCAACATTATACGTTATCATATAGCTATTGTCCTATTAATGTACTTTGCGATAATCTTGCAATAACTAATCTAAAAAAAAAAAAAACGTTGTATTCAATACAAAATATATCAGTGTTTAAAAATAAAATATTAAAATAATAAATGTAAGAAAAATATTGAAAAAATTCTATTACAACGGTACAAGACTATGGGAGTCATGAGAATTGATCGCGGCAGAATTTTTTCAGTATACTGGAAAATCGAACCCATTTTGTAGTCAAATGCACAACCACTACACCCCTATAATTGGTAGTTAAATTAATTTAGGTAAGCCATAAATATCGTTAAGATTTATAGATTATTTTATTGAGTATAGTTATTTACAATCGTTTCAAAAGTCTTAAGAATATCAATAGACGTCTTATAAACTAAATTAAATGACTAACCAACTACTATGGTCAATAAACTCGCGTACAAAAATACTCAATAAAAATCAACTTTGTCCAAAAAAACTTACGAAAACTGCTTGAAAATAAGCAAGTTATATGAGGTACGATCTAAGGAAAAGTTGTAATGTGTAACATTTGCGCAGTAGAGACAAATCCAAATTTAGTTATTAATAAATTATTTATTTATTTTATAAATTGTTTCAACTGAAATTATTCTAAATTTAGTATACTGGCTGGAAACAAATTAATTGTTTTAAATAAGATCTACATAATTTATCATTATTTATTAATTACATCACATACTACTGTTAAACTATAAATTATTTGCTGGATCTCCCAGCTATGTAAACTAAATTTAGAATAATTTCAGTTGAAATAGTTTATAAAATAAATAAAAACAATTAGTTTATTTATAACTAAATTTGAATTTGCCACTATTTTACAACTTTTTTAGATACTATCTCAAACAATCCTCAGTATTTTTTTAACTGAGTTGACAGTGTTTTTGTTGGAATATTTTTAGTTTTTATATACTATAGATTAAATTACTTAAATATTAGAATTTTTATTTCATTTTATCAATTATTTTAATATAAGTATAATTTACCTAATTGACTTACACATCTATATCTTATTGTATCATTACATATCCATCTTACTCATTTACTGTAATGTTTACTGTTTAGTTATACATAAATAACATAAAAAATATAGTAGTAATAAAGTAAGAAATATAGCATTGATTAATCGATACATCGAACACAACAATCGATTTTTTCAATTAATCTATGTGCCATCTCTTCTACCCCTGAGGTATACTACTGATCGCGGTGGCCAAAGCAATATAAAACTATCAACAAAATATTTCCAGTTTTTTGCTTTTTACTAAAATATGTATCAACTAATTATATTGATAATTACCAAATCACCCAAAACACATAGCCAATAATTTTGGTCGCTATACAAATGAATGTCAATAGGTTTACAGTATTTAAAATAAAAATGAACATCGATATCAATAATCACAATACTGATTGCAATCATTACTGTAGTTTATGTAATTAATTATATTTGATATTAAACTTGTATAGAATATACATTTTACGGTAGTTTATTTTACTTAATACTTAGGTTGCATGTATAATATTTAATAAATATATTAATGTTTTGGTTTATGTCATAACAATGAACACAAATTGAAAAATGCAGGTAAAAGAAATGTTTTGTTTTTTCGTCACAATATTACTGGTGGAAAGAAAGCGATTTTGTGACATTATAACTTATAATAATTTTGCTGTAGAATATATAAATTATGATCGAATTCAATCGTAATTTACGACGCTGCAAACCTGTGGTTAGAAATCACACAACACTACCTACTATGTATCGCATAAAATATGAAGCCTAAAATATTTTCGAGGAAATAAAAATACATACTACATATATAAGATCGAGATTTACTCATCGCAATGGCGATAAGAGGTGGGGGGAATACAATGAATTTTTTGGTGGCACATATATGAGCCAAAAAGTTAATAACCGAATATTAGATCTGAAAGTACAATATTGCTGGAGTGTATAGGTATATTAATGTGTGTGTGTGTGTGTGTGTGTGTGTGTGTGTGTGTGGTCGCTTGGAAGCTTTACTATAATATACCGTATATAGTAAATATACTACGACGTCGCCTCTGTTTGCGGATGATGCACGGCACGATCGCGAGATTTATATAGCCGAACGTTAGTGTGAATTCGGTACGACGAGGACGAATATAGAAGCGTATAATATTCGCGAACAACGGCACAAACGTATATGTACACGGTGAAATTCGTTTGGAAAATTATTAAAAAAAAAAAAATAAAAATGAAAGAAAGAAAGAAATAAAGACGAAACCCATACATAAATATATATATATATATATATGAGATAACTAGCTGCAGGCTGCTCTCGCTCGTCGAGATATAAGCGGTAAACGTTTTCCCCCTGTTCCAGCGTATATCCATAGTCCGGCCCGGTTGCTGCGAAAACGGTCGTTTTATGGAAATACATATGGAATATAACGCTATAAATCTTTGGATGATAACACTATATGTATTGATACAATTCCTCCCCCTTATTTTATGCCTCTCGTCCGGTGGAGGACAATGCTTCTTATCGACTCTCTCTCTCTCTCTCTCTCTCTCTCTCTCTCTCTCTCTCTCTCTCTCTCTCTCTCTCTGCTACAATGCTATATAGCTGGTGTACAGAGGTCCGTGAAACCCCGTGCGAAATTGCAAGTCCGAAATTATTATCGTTTGGGGGACGGTATACGCGAATATAATAATATACGTACAGAACATCATCGTGTAATAGGATAGTAGAACCACACAACAATAATAATGGTCATAACTGTATAGCAGGACAAGTCGGCATGTTTTTGTTCTCTATTTATACATGTTATATAAACAATGAATTACAGAATCCAATAACTTTAACCGATTTAACTAACCTTTCACGAGCAACCATATACTTATGTACTACAATACTAACAGTATAGTTGTTATACTGCATCACGCCGATTCATTTGTATGTGCCCAACAACTACTTGTACGTAATAATAAATGTATATTGTATTACGCATAATAATATGGCTTATAATTAACGAATAAGAATAAACGAAAACAAGTGCATTATATTTTAATAATAATGAAAATGTCCGAAGAATAACGTCTCGTTAAAAGCATCAAACGATTTCAACTTGAAAAACAAAATTTAATCCACCACATTATAAACTCAAGCTGTTAAATTTGTTTTTGTGGAATCGTGTATCACATAAATCATCTGAATGCAATTTTTTTGTTCGTAACTTATACATTGTTTTTTATGATACGAGAATGAAGTGGACCACTTAACATTTCAATTATAAATATTAAGTATCGAATTTTATTATTTACAAATCAAAATGTACATTTTTTATA
Source organism: Chaitophorus viminalis (assembly GCA_025469195.1). NCBI lineage: Eukaryota > Metazoa > Arthropoda > Insecta > Hemiptera > Aphididae > Chaitophorus > Chaitophorus viminalis. The sequence continues at coordinate 41,518 of JAIPRK010001265.1, forward strand.
AATTCAAGCATTTAAAAACTTTTAAAACTACTTTTATACATATAGTTATTAGAATTAAAAATTTGAAAAGGCGTTATGATATAGAAGAATTATTATGCGTTTAAATTAAAAACATATGAAAAAAACTTTATACACATGTTAAGTCATAAATATCCACGTGCGTCATAACATTATAAAGTGTAAAAAAAAAAAAAAATACGCGAAAAGCAAAAGTACAATTTAATATAAAGCCATATAATAAATGACGTATACCTACAGTTAGTAGCTACATATTTCATATTATTGTGTCCATTGAAAAAATGCACCATCAACATTTCTTAATAAATACATTTTTACCCAAATTCAATTAATATATATATTTAAATGTGTAGTGTTTTTAATAGTATCTATTACATTTACTATTATCTTTTTTTCTTTAAATCAGTATATTTTATATAAATTGATTTTTTTTAACATATTCTTCACTGTTAAAGAGCTATATGTTGAATAACTCTGTTGAGTTCTGTTAAATTATAAATAAATAAATATATTAATTTTTTTTCATAAAATCTATTTTTTTTTTTTTTCAGCAAAACTGAATTTAAACTAAAATTAAAATATATTATTAATATTAATCAATTATTGTGTCACATTATTATAATTTACTAGAAATCATATAATTATACTCCATAGAAATATAATACATAAGAACACGACATGTTTCCATAAGTTTATGAACTTGTTTCTTGAAAGTTTGTATTATGATTACTTAAAAGACAAACTCTAATTATTATTCCAATATGTATATTGAAATACATAAATAATGTTAGCTGAATAAATTATCATCATATCAAAATAGATTGCTTGTCAGTTCCAAAATAACGACAAATAATAAATGATTAAAACCATAACAATAAAAGAGATTACAAAAATTGTATCTCTCCAATAAAGTAGAATTCAATAACAATATAGGGCAAACCAAATAACACACGTCAAGTTGTCTAGGAAGTAAAAAGAATTTATTTAATCAAATAAGAGACGATTTTTTTCGTTTAGTATAGTCATAGTGTAACTAACAACTTTTTTAAAAATTAATCTTTTAATAACGTGTTTGCTATATGAATTCGGTTTAAAGGTAAAGGTATAAAATAAATAACTTTACTGGACGTTTTATTCTTATATATAAATATATATATATATACATACATAGAGGTACAATTAAAATTGTGACAAAATATACTAGTTAAAAATTACTTTAATTAAAAATCCTACTAAAAAAACGTGTGTTTTAATAATTTATAATGCAAAAAATATTACTAAAATAAAATAAAATAGTCGTTGAAATTCGTAGACGTAGACAATGTTAAACAAAATAATTAATATTAAGTTTTTTTGTTAATTTCACATAAATCATTTTCCTTCAGTATTTCCTTCGGTATTACTGTTAAAATATTATCGTGTACTATAATATTTTAATAATAATCAATTTTCAACTTTTTTCATCTTTCATTTAAAGATACTATTATAGTTCTAATTTCGCCGATAATTTTTGAACAATATGTAGGTACATGGTTTACAGCGAAACATTGTGAAAAAATTTCAATACAAAAATGCATCTTTATGTCAAAATAGCCGTTAAAGTTTTAACAGATTCCATGGATATGGCTTAAAGGAAACATCAAAGTATGAGCCGCAGACCACACAAAAGTGGCTTTGTCGGCCCCACTTATAGAGTAAAATGATTTCAGGAGGACTATTAAACCCGTCGAAACACACACCATCAACCGAAACGTTTACGCGTTGGTGTTATATACTTATATATTTTCATAATATATGTAGGTACGTATATGTATCCAAACGTATTTGTCGGTAACTGCAAAACATAAAGGTGAACGAGTACGTATGATATATATCCTATATTAACCTATTCGGGAAAACTTCTGCCAATCCGGATAGTAATCACATTAATGTCTGCATACACAATGCGCACCGTAGTACAAAACACAGTATTTCATCGTGTTTGCCTCGAATAAAATCTTCTCGTGTAATGGATTATCAATTAATTTTTAAATCAAAACAAAATATATATGTACGTATTATCAGTTTAGGAAAAACAAACCGTTTCGATCGGATTTTCGTTACAGATATTACTGATATTATCTATACAGGTTAATTAATAGTTTTATCCTGGATCGAATAGCGGGCCAAACATTAAGTATGGTAAATTGTAAAGAACGCGCACATAATATACAGTTGATGGAGTTTTGAAATCCAATATAATCATGTTTCGAAAGAAAAGATTGGGAACCGATGCCCAAACACTGTATACGTACATCCAACACGTCATATTTTAAGCTTGTATACAGGTGTTACATTAGAAGAAAAAAAAATTGATAATCTCTCTATATAATCTGAGTCTAGTTTATCGACATTCTACGCGTGTACACACAATACATACGCATATATAGGTACATTTGGTATGTATTGAGAGAATATGTTGCAAGAAATTCACTCGTCGTTCGACGGATTGATGGGCGTTAAAGTGGTGTGCGCCGTATCCATGGCGTAATAGTAAATATATATATATATTATATTGCCACCCGAGCCGTGTACTGCATAATACATACATTATACACGCGGTAGTCGCCTAATGGAACACATCGCGCCCAAAGAAGCCGTGGCGGGTTAAAAGGAGAAGGTAATCGGGGAGAGGGGAAAAAAAATAAAAACGTACACCGCAAAACATCATTCGTCAAACAGCTCTCGATGAAACAGGAGGTGTGGGAAAGAGGAGGGGGGGCGAACGGACGTCAACGTGACCAGAAATCTGTGGTGGTGTTCTAAAAAAAAAAAAATATTTATTATATATATGTAAGTGTACACGTCATGAGTGAGAGAGGATGGGGTGAAAATCTGTTCTCTTCTTTTCAGTAACGTACTTAACTAGAGTGCACTTCGTCGAAGTGAATAAATACTACACCGCCACTGCACCGTAGCCGCCACCGCCACCGCCGCCGCCGCCGCCGCCGCCGCCATCACGCGTATAATAAAATATGATAATAAGCTTATATTATATTATATACATACGAGAAACGGGTGTGATGTTTAATTTTTACCTCCACGCGGTATAAATTTCCAAAGCAATAACAGCGGAAACGCGAAATACCAGCAGCGGCGTTTTATGTACCTATGTGATATACATATATACACTCGCAGTATTATCTGTACATCGTGATGATATGTGTGTACATAAAACACGATAGACTGCAGTGTGTGTACGATAAAAGGTCGAGATCGTATATATTATTATACTTAAAATATCTTTATCTTGCCATGACAGAAACGGGTCACGGTTCAACGGGTTGCACACCGTGTGAAAATTGCCAATCCTTTGTGTGTATAATATATATTATATAATATTATACGCTTTTGCAGGACCCCCACTCGTTGCGTACGCATATGGTATATTGTTTGATATATAAATGCATACATGTGTTTAAATATACAAATAGATAGACGGATAAAACAGATACAGTAATACACGTAATACGCGTATATTTACCTTATATTGGCTTGAGTACACCTCACTCGATATTATTGTTATAATTGTCATAAACAGCCGTTGTAATATTGTCGAGCGCGATACGTGCAAGTATCCGTAATATTGTTTTGGCAAAATCGATTAATATAGTTTTTAATCTAAACGGCCAACACGAGTTCTACATAATAGTAGGTACCTACTTGTATAATGTGAATCACATGGTATAGTATACCACAATAGTTGAATCGCGATACTCGAACCGGCTCGATTACTTACATTTCGGGTCCTCTAAAATGTATTTTAATGTTAATTTACCTAGATAACATTCATCCCTCCACTAATAATTCTTTTTAATTAGTATCGACTTATTATCGTTACTCGACTGCGAATGAACATAAGATCGATTTGTGATTTAATCCTTACTATATCCTTTGCATTCAAAATTATTTTTCATACTCAAAATGTTGTAATTTTCTCTGATGAAAGTTTTATAAAAGTATCAAATCAACTTTTTATTTTAATTTCATATATATCCTAAGGAAGCTATTTTTTTTATAATTATTAAAATGTATTGAACATTTTTATTCATTTTAAAATCGATTATACAGTTATCAAGTCATAACCTGTAGTACGTATTAAAATTTAAAATCCACATAAAAATTATCACTTTATGTATTATACGCCGTACTTGTAATACTTTTAAACAAACAATACTTGCAAAGGAGAAATGAGCATATCTACAATCAATCATATATATAAGAGTTCATCATATGATAATAAAGTTGAAAAATAATTATATATTTGTATATTTATATTATTTATGAAAGTGTTCAATAAAAAGATACAATATGCTACTATAGTCTATAATGTATATATATTATATATCGAACAAACAGCTGAGGTTTTTTACTCTATTATACGTTTCATTTACAGTATATGCTCATATACATGGTCCCTCGTTATTTTAAATGTGCATTAACGTCTACCCGTTTATTTTAACGTGTATTTGTGAAAGAAACGTTTGTTTATTTTTTATTTCAAAACGAAACTAAGTGAAAAATTATTTTACGTTAAGCTCTAATCTTTGTTTTATATAATTTATAAATACATCAAAAGACTATCAGGCAATTCTCATAACAGGGAAAACGTTTACATGTTTTATAATAATACGAAGAAAAATACTATATTTAATTGAATTTCAAATTCTGAGTGAAACGAGGAATGTATTGGTTTTACCATGGTATGTGTTTTATTTATTTATTTATTGTTTTTTTGTAGACGATTTCGACCAGATGGATTGCTCTGATCATCCCAATCATGGAAGGTTTTTGATAAGACATTGAGTCTAGTTGTTACATTTTTTACGAAACTTTAACGAAATTCCCAACAGTTTTCTAAAAAGAAACTGATGAAAAGTAAAAAAAAAAACAAAACGATTACCGTCCGATCGGTGGACACAACCCAAGTGGACTCGACGTGGTTCCAGGTGTATGTGGTCGACAAAATTTTGCATCCGGAAAATGATGTTACGCACAAATTTCTGCAGACACCACCATCATCAAATACATACCGTCGACAACGGTATTCGAGTTCCACGATCGAAGTTTTTACCAAAAGCTTGATGGGCTCCAATGTATACAACTCTGGTAATTTTCTGATAGGAAATTTTGTCTAGTTGATTTTTTGTAAAAGAATTATTTTTTTAGGTTTTTCAATAGTTTTCCGAATAATTGAGAAAAACGGTATAAACATCACAGAAATTAAACAACGATAATTTATTATATGATTGTTATTTTGACTCTTGTTGCAAACTGGAAACATTTAATGGGTACTTAGATCAGCATTTTATAAATATTTCATTATTTTCGATATGTTTTTATGAAGATTGTGCTATTAATAGATCTTCATAACTTTCTATTAAAATTTCAACTTATAGCTTATTAAAACATTTAGTTCTATTCTACTACTATACATATCATTTGTCTTTATAAATATAAACTGATTCGCCCGATCTCTTTCCCCCAGAAACGTTTTTCAAGAGCAATGGATATTGGTATACATTAGTTTCGAGTTCAAAAGATCACTACAGCCAATATTATTCACCCTGTATCTCAACCAACAGTGGAGTCTTATTTTATTTTATTTTTATCTGGTATACTCATAATACACGTAGAACGAGTAAAACTTGAATACTTTTATACTAAAGTTACTGAATATTATAAAACCAAATGATGCATGATTAAAAATAATAAACGAAAAAATTGTAATTTTTCGGTCGATTCAACAGCTATACAAAATTATCATTTTAAACATAAAATATACAAAGTATGATTCGTGAATTTGAATTACAAAGGATAAATCTTTTGCCAAAAATTAAATTTATGACATTGTGTGCTTATATAAAATTAAGTTTAACAACTACCGACCACCACTTGCGAATTTAGTTACTACTTGAACTTGAAAGTTTCACCAGAGCTTCAAAATTGTATATTTTATTCTTTAGTATTTTAACCGTGATTATTACAAGTAAATATAAATTAAAATAATATTATTACTGCGCACTCATTCTTTCAATAATGCTATTTTAATAAATTTAAGTTGTATACTTTTTTTCATTAATTAAATTGACAGATAATTTATTTTAGTGACCCCTTTTTTAAATACTATACTGAACTATCAGTTTTAAATAGAAATATAAAGTGGAGGAAGTTATTTTCACAATGATGAGTGGTTTTCACAACTTTTTCCCAAATATAATTTTTCTTTTTACACTGTTTAAATTTTAAACAAATCAAAAATTTTAGTAAATCGATGATATTGATATGATTTTTGACTCCCCTGTATTTTTGAGAAAAGAGTAAATTGTCTAAGCCCCTAAAAACAATATGAATGAATTCAAGCAAATTTTAAATACTATCCTAAAAATTAACTGATTCTGTGTTAAACAGAGGCCCATTCGTCATTCACTAAAGGTATTTCATGTTGTAGGTATTCAAATCAAATAAATTATCTTAGTGAAAAATCAGACCAAAAGTACAGTCAAATAAGAAATTATTTCTTATCAACTACAGATATTATAATAACAAAATGAGATATTTCTATTATGTATCTTTTAGAAATTAGAATTACTAATCATAGTTATGAATATGATTAACAACGATCACCATTTTTTATATTCGGAGTACAGTCAAAAAGAACGAATAATCACAGTGATTTAAAATTAATTTAATGTTCTCTTATACTATAATAAGTGGTCTTATGAGAAAAAAGTATTTTTTTACCGTATATTTTTTTTTCAAATCGAATGTTACATGTAAGTAACATGTATTTTTCACCTACTTGCATTGAACCGTGTTAACCTATAAGTGCTAAGTGGATCTTTTTAAACCAAAGGAAAAAAATATGTTGGTGCACTGATAAGCTTTCCAACATTATTTCAAAATCGAATGGACCAATCATTTCGGATTTTTTATACACCAGTAATATTATAAGAACTTTATGTTCTTAAATTTGATTGATTTTATGTTGTTTCATTTGCACTACAAACGAATGTAAATATGCACGTGCATTTTGTGGCAAGTCTATAATAAATATTTTTATAATGCACAATGTTTATTCTTATTCATAACGAGTAATAACTTTTATTTAATAACAGACAACTCAAGACATATTACATGGTTTACAAATATTTTTTCTTGGAATAAATTATTATGGATATTAATTAGTAATGACTATATTAGGAAAATGTATAAAATTATTCTACAAAACTAAAATGTTTATTATTTTCTACGAATTCAATAATAACCATTATAATAAAATACAGCCTGATTATTCTTCTGTTTTATGTACTTTGAAAGTTTGAACTGTATTGTTATTACGTCTAAAATTTTACTTCGTTTTCATTATGGATAAATATAATTATAAATAACTATTATACAATATACGAGATATTAGTACATCGATAACATAATGATAATATAATATATTATTCACATCAATCTTTGTGTCACTTTTTCGAGTTTCACAAATATTAATCATTCATATTTGATATATTTGTTACGAAAATGATTTTAAATTTATAAAGCACTTCACCAATCCCAGCGAATACCCACGCAAAATACTTTAAATGATATTTACAGGATAATAACCGTTTTATCTTAGACATTGAATAGGTAAGAAATAGATTTTTAAATGATATATTATGGATAACCTACATAACACCGCCTAGAACATTTTAACATAATATACGTAGTATATTATAACATAATCGATTACTCCCTTAATAGTTAATACGTATTTTAGGTTCGATAACGGTTAAAACATTTGAATTGGTACGTCTGGGTATTTAAAGGTACGTCTAGTGAGTAGTCATAATAACAATGATGATACGTCGGAATATATCGTAGAACATTACTTTTACACTGCACATTCCCCATCGTACAAATCGTATTACTGCATCCAATATACATATAATATTCGGTCTGCATACCACTGCCGCATTGAATTGAAAATAGTATATGCATTTGCAATTGTTTTATTACGACGATTGAACCGCACACAACACACACATCGTTTTATAATACGTATATACTATTATGATGTATATACGTATTGAATGTAAACGTTTTGCAAACAAATTAGTTTTCATTCTACGCACGTATAAGCACGTTAGCTGCAAGAACTGATGTATTATTGCGTTTAGCAAAAAAAAATAAATATTCAGATAGACATCATCTGTAAAACGCCGTTCGGTAGAACGGATTATTATATACATACATACGTGAAATATGCATGTGAAAACTGAATGGCGAAAAACGGAAAAACGATGACACACGATTACACGACTTACAGCCATAAGACGACGACCAGCTATATACCGCACACGTGATGTACGCGATGACGGAGGGAAGAAAAGTTTGAAGGAAAAAAAAAATTACGATAGTATATCGTGTATAATGCATAATCCGAATGACTGGGTTTCGCTCTTCGTTGGGCCTAACTCTAACACCACCATCACCACCGCTACCACCACAGCCCCCCCCCACAGCACTACGCCCCAGCCCTTCGCGGGGAGATATTGTAGCGATGTTTTATCGTCATAATAAAAACAATGGCTTTGCCGAGGGACGACGTCGTAGTGGAAAAAATAGCTTTCTGGGGGAACGCGTGGAAAGAGATGTGTAATAAGGAAACCTCTTGAAAAAGATTACACGACTTTGCGCTACCACCACCGCCTTTGCCGACATACATCTCGGTTCTTACGAGCAGCGGAGGCGACTACTAACGATAGACAGTCGCCGCCGCGGATCCGAGCGCGGCAAACGTAAACAAATTGTTGCAGACATACCACACTTACGCAAACACATGAACACACACACACACACACACACACACACACACACACACATACATACATGCAATCTGTGAGTTTGTATACGTTTTTGCCACAGGCGGACAAATTGCATTGTAAAGAAAACACTAAGGTTTTCGTTTCCTCTTTTTTTTTTTTTTTAATGCAATCATTTCAATTTCTTTAAATGTGCCGCCTAAATTGGATCCTGAGTGTGCTGCGTGTAACATGTAATTCGAATACATAATATACATACATAATAAATATATTATAATATTATACATATTACAAAGGGTTTTTTTTTTTTTTATATAGAACTTTGCAAAAGATTCAAGTAAAAATATGGATGCCCAATTTGATGGATGTGCATATACTATTCAATGGTGCTTTTTATTCGAGGAACTATAGAGCGTTTGGCTTCGAAAGCTTTATGCTGTCAAACTAAAAAAAAATCTTAACATTTAAAACTCAGTTTCGTTTTTCTTAGTATTTAACTGTACCAAAAATAAGAGGTAATAATTATATTTTATTTATAAACACCAACACCAACCTCCAAGATATAAAATATATATAACAAAATATTTTAACAATAAATATTTATATTTTAAGCAACGTGATTAAACTGTATACAAAAAATATGACGTTAATAAAACATATATTTGTTTCAATGGTCAACAAATGATATCGATCCGTGAACCATTCTGGAGTGTTTTCTCCTTTTAAACCAAAAATAATGTATTATGTATATAATCAATAGGTTGCTAAATACAAACATTTATATAAAATAATATAAAAAGTTAAATAATTAAAATATTTAATAACCTGTAATTAAAGCCCAAATAATTTCCTGTTACTTATAAGTATAAGTATTAATTCATCTATCAAATAATTATTATTTTATAAGATTGCTGTTGCCGTATGACATGATATGTATACAAGTAATATATTTAAAACTTGTATCTTCATATTTGCTACAAGATTAAATCATATCCCTTTGGTTTGTTTTTTCCAAGCTCATTTTAATGATAATTTTAAATTGACTAGTTTTCAATCCGGAATACTTTTAGGTTCCGCAATAATATAAGTACTACCTTTAGTTCCCTCTTCATCCAGAATATGCACTTTAGGTGTACTTATATCAAGTTTCTGAGACTAAACACTATACTTATAAGTTATATTTATACGTCATTAAAATAAAGTTACATAAGCTTTTAAAATAATTAAATCTTCTACGAATGATTATGAGACTTGGAGCTCACTACCTTAATTTCTACTATATTGACATTTTTACTGTTCTAATATAAATAATTTTGTCTTTAAATTTAAAATATCTCTGGTAAAAATAATTGTATATGTATATGTAACTTTCATTACATTGTATATAACTGTAATATGGATAAAAAATGATACTATTCTTATTTTGAATTATGTTTATGTATACAGTATAATTATTTAAAAATAACAATATTAGAATTGAATTCAATGACATATTGAAACTCTATAAGCAAATTATAGAATGGCGACATTATAAACTTATGATGACTTTCTAAAAACATGAAAGTATGTTTAATCATTAAACTTTAATGATTACAATAACTGATTTTCTTTAAAATTTTCTTCATTTATAAAAAAATATCAAGATACTTCCAGTACCTACTTAATCAAATAATATCAAAACTAATAAAAATAATAATATAGATTATAGAATACTATTTACTTCTACTTAATTAGTCGTCACCAAAAATTCTGGGTAAATTATTCTTTGCCAAATACTTTATAGACTCGTTTTATTTATGATAATAATATAAAATTTAAATTTATTTTAATGTAATGAACAATAATTGTTAGAACTTAATTCTTACAGTAAAATTATTAAATAAAATATATTAAAAAGCCTAAAACCCCTATCCGATCGATATACTTATACATATAACATGAAAACCCATGAACATTTATTTATTTTTATCGATTCAGAATCAATGGTTAAATTATGGAAATAAAAACCTTTCAACCATTTTATATCGCAGTTCAGTAAAATAAAACATTGTTATATGAACGCTAAAACTCCCTCCAAGTAAATAAAAAATAAAGTGTAAAATATTTAATTTAAAAAAATAGTAAATGAAATTATGTGAAACGTTAACACAAATGTACAAGTATAATAAAAAGCAATTCCACCGAGCTTATTACTAATTACTTTTGCATTGTATTAGACAACTTTTTATGTTGTTATAAAAAAAACATAGTTTCTATGGGTGTATCGTATTAATTAAAAATTATAAAGCTATCTTCGGACATGCAAATAAAAAAACATTAAAATGTCAGTATACTATTTATTCCGAAATAATAATTAATATATATATGAAAAATAAGCTTAAATCACATAATATCATATCAATATATTCCGAATGTATTTACTAAATTACACTTTATTTACCTAATTTTCCAAACGAAAATTCATTTGATTTGCCTATATTATTGAATTATTAAATGGATGTTTACCTTAATCACATGTTTAAAACATACAAATCAGCATAATCATGTGTAACCGAACATTTCATTCGAATAATCAAATTTACTTTTATAGAAGAGATTATTGAATACATTTAAGTTTAATAATTTAACTGAAGAACATTGAATTATCATCAGTACTACGAATTAAAAATTCTCAAATGTTTGGAAAACAATGCATACAAAATAATAAATAATATTTTAACAATAACTTATTAATTCTACATTCAAAGTTACATATTATTAAATAGGTCATGTAAAATAAAAATAAAACCAACTTTATTTTTATTTATCAGGAATTTAGCATTTTACTTTGCTTGTACATATCCTGATATCCATATGTAATCCTAAATTTACTTATTTATATAAATAAAACAGTATTTACTAGCCCATCAAAAAAATCAAAAATTATTATAATTTTGCCATATTCTATGCGCTTTTTAACCATTAAGAGTATTACAAACAAATAAACAATCACTTCAAATTAAAATGTATTCAATCACCAATCTATATATAGTAAGGAACTTTAAAAGTAAGGCAGAATTAAAACATAACTTCTTAAGTATGCTGCTTATTATAAATCAATAAAGGCTTTTAAATAAAATTAGTTTATAATTTTCCATTTTGGCAAAAAATACCGATTTTATTTATCATGCCTACTAAACGATAAAATATGCGGAAGTCGTTCAATCGTTATGGTGATCAATGCGCAGTGCACGCCGACATATTTTTAATGTGTTATACTCTATACTCTATAGTATGATCTTATCTTATAGTGTTTGCATTTCCAATTTCAGAACAATTTTTAAAATAAATTAACATTGTCAAGAAAAATATTTCATTTGTATCAAAAAACTTATCAGTTGGAAGTGAAAATATTTAATTTAAATGGAATGGTTGACATACTACAGTTCAGTTCAGTATTCAAACAATTTATAATACAAATTTTTACAATGGGTTATATATTGTGTTAAGCGAAATAAACTTTTATTAGACTATTTGGACTAAAAATTAAGAAAAATTGGTAAAATTAACTAATAATTACTGTCAGTATTTTTTCATAACTTTCAAACATAAAAGTAACTTGTAGGTACCATAAAAATATATGTAACATTATAACTCACGACTTTTATATTCATAAATAACCTAGAAAACCGAAGATCCATAGATATTTAAGAACCATAAATTATAATTTCTACATATAGTATTTTTACAGCTATAACTGTGATTTTCTTAGCTTTATAGTACAAATAAACTCACATATAAAAAAATAAATATTAACAAGGATAATATTTTCATCATAGTGATGAGAGGTATTAATGTATCACATCATACATTCATGCTATAATTTATTAACATACCAAAAACAATTAAATAATTTATTAATTCGATTGCACTACTTACAGGAACTATATAAAGAAGAATTATTTTCATTCAACTGCAAAACTAAATGAGAAGACGCGAACCAATCAATAACGATACCTCCATTTTAAGTTTGATAATCTCTGAGTACATTTTAAGTCTCTATTTAAAATGTTTTCAAAGGCAAGCATGAATAATATTATTCTTAAGAAATCTTAATTATGCTTAATTTCACCATTTATAATTTAAATTAGCAAACACTTATAATCGACACTGTAGTAAATCAATATAAATAATTTCATACTATAACCAAAAATTGAAATAAATAATGATTACTGAAGCATAATGATATTTTTTTGGCTATTAAGTGACATTTTCTAAATTTTAAAGGAAACAAAATAATACAAAATTCAGTTTTACTAATTTACTTGATTATTAATAAAACATCTAATTTGATTAGCCATAAGTTATCAATTTTTAAAATAATATTCTTAATTGTTCAATTAATATTGCTCAATGCTTACTGCCGTGTGTTATACCCACGAGTTAGAGGATGTAGTAAATTAAATTTGAACGTTAAATAAAACGATCAATATAAATAGTTATCTTAATGTTATTGTTGGATTGAAATGTTTTTATTGTTTTACCCGGTAATCAGTTATTCGAATATACATATAATAAACAGTTTCATAAGTGTTGACATTCGTTTTCTTAATCGCTTAATGTACTCGAATTTCTGCGCATAATACATTACATTTTAAACGGCTTTTGGCAGGCGCCACATAACTGCGGTGCACGCTGTACGTGCAAGTATATAAGCATATACATAATACACAACACAGGCACACCACGCGTAAAATAGGGAGACACTTCACACGTGTTATATTTTTCCCGTTTCAAATTTCCGGTTAATATGCACGCGTGATACGTCGACTGCGATTCATGCATCCATCACAGAAGGAATTATCTACCCCTTACATCTGCAGTAGACAAATTATTCTAATGGTGGAGCTCATATAATATTACACATATATATAATTAACTTTTATTCGGTGATGAGGGAAAAATCATTTGAAAACAACAACAACGACGACGACGACGATGACAACTGTCGACAATTGCTTGTCATACTATCGTATACAGTCGATACAGTCGATGGACCCTCGTCTTCGTCGTTCGATGTCGTCATCTCCAAAATCAATACGACTATATAAATAAAAACCCCTCTTACACACGATCGACTGAAACTAATGAGTTGGACTGAACAATCCAAACTTTTATTGTTCGCAGTCGCCGCCGCCGTCGGCTATTTCGCTGGACATTTAATCCGATATACAAGACGAAAGCATACATAGGAGAACATTATGTACGGTTGGAAAGTGATGGGGTGGGCTAAAGTGCGTGAGTTTGCTCACGCACGTGCACGCACAAACACACAAACGGCCAATGGCGCGACAGGGATGATCGGTTACGCGTATAAAACCATAATATTATAATGTGCATCGGACTGCTTGGCTAGCTGTCATCGTGGTGCACGCACTTGGTTGTTTTCGCTCCCCCTAGTTATTTTAGACATCGCGTCGAAGTATACAAACACTGTCTTGTATACGTTTCCCAGTGTTTACAGTATTCTTAAAACCCGTCATGTCATATACCGCTATAAAATATAGCCGTAGGGGGTTGAAGGTTTTATTTTTAATTTTGATTAAAACGTACCGTGTGCTTCCTCGAGGCTTATGAATACCTCGTGTACATCCCGCGCACACAATATGTAGTATAAACGCACGCGCGCACATGCACACATACACGTGCACATACACATTACGGTAAGTTAGTGTGAATGATATGATCTCGTGTTTTAAACGTACGGTTCCGACGTAAAACACACGTCTACCTGAAAGACCGTGGACACAATTATATTTTCATAGCAGCATCCATCTTTTCTACGAAATTAATATTAATGATGGTGATAATATTGCCTTACGAGTACCTATCATCAGGGGCGCCATTTAGGGGGGAACAGGGTATACTTTGGCTCCTCTATTTTTTTCTTTGTCTTATTGGCCTGGATTAAAATTTACAGTGCGCCGACGGCGTACGGGCGATGGCCTATGCGTAAAGATTTAACTATATTATAATTAATTTTTATGAATACTACATAATGCTTAGGTATAAAATATGAATATATAATATATTATTATGTATGGGGGTAGGTAATAATGCATATTATTTATTATTTGTAGATTTTTATTATATATAGAAAATTATTTTTAATATAAGTACTAATTTATAGATTGCCAACGTTCCTGTTATTTTACCGACAACAGATAATACAGTTTTAAAATCAAATAGTCAGGGTTGTAATAACGCATTTGAAATTAGTAAAAGTAATGACAATAACCTAGTTAAATATAAAAATGAACTTTTTTTCGTCACTCAAAAGAGTAAACCTTATCTTCGATCCTCAATGGGTGACGAACGGTTAGGTGATTTTAATGGTCATAGCGGTAGAAAAAGAAGATACTAACAAAATAGATTTAGACAAAGCGTAGATAGATTTTCTAAACTCATAAGTAGAAGATATAAGCTAGAATAGCATAATTAATTTTAAAAAATGAATGTATACTGTTTGGAATATTATACTATTATTTATTATAGTATGTTAATTGTATTATTATTTATTATAATATGTTAATAAATTAAATATATAGGTATTAATTATATTTAGAATAAATTTCATTAGTTAAATGTAAGTACCAACAATAAATATTTTAAGATCTATACCAAAAGGCAAACAAATTTAATTAATTAATTATTTGAATTTATTTAAATATTGTATTATATATAACTATGTAACCCTTCAACAGTTTAACCCCATACAAGTAACTTATACACAAACGATATCTGTATTTACTATTTTTAAAAAATTGCCTGACGAAAAAAAAAATTGGCCTGCTTAAATTTTGGCACCCCTATTAAAAAATTCAAATGGCGCCCCTGCCCATCATAGTCCTCATCACAGGCGTCGAGTGGATTACAGCCAAGACTGACAACGATTTTTTCTATTATTATTACCTAATATCCACACACGGATAATGTTTATAAAGTGGACAAATTTTAACGAATATTACGTAGTATACGTATCCAGAGCACATGTCCAGTATAGGTAATCAATTAAAATACATAAAAACAATAATCTTTCTACAATTTATTTGATATCTAGATAAATCTAATTCAACTTAAGCTATTTGACTGAAATCTATACTCCTTGAACAAAAAAAAAAAGAACTGGATGGGCCTCGCTCTGCTGTACAGTAGGGGATGGAGTGCGCCTCGTTCATAGGATAGGTCATTATAATGGATTTGTTAAATTTGAATGCAATGATAGGTATATGAATTGTATATGAATAAAATTTCTGAATGGAGATGATATGTTGGTGTCTAGAATAGGTATATTTTTGTAAAAAAAATTGTGCCTATGAATTTTAATAAAATACATAATTTACTATATATATATATATATATATATATATATATATATATATATACTTACAACAAACATAAAATATATACTATGCAATATAAAGTAAATAGTCCAATCAAAATATGTACTGGATTTTAAATAATTTTAAGTTATTGAAAAGATGTGATGACAAATTAAAATAGAAAAGACTGAAAACACTGAACATGATAAAAAACCAAGACCAGCAGTAATAAATAAGCTTTATATACAACTTATCTGAAATGTGTGCCAAATGTCAACAGGTTAAGGCCAACAAGTATTTAAATCAAAGGAATATAATATTACTACAAAAACTTAAATTGTCTAAAACCAATAGTTTATACATAAATAAACTGATGATACACAAAAAAATCCAAAATAAAATAAATTGAATGCCCCTTTAAATTCCATAAATATAAAAACAACTAAATATTGAATTTGTGATAGAAATTCTAATATAGCCCATAAAAAAAGTAAAATCAAAAAACATTAAATCAAGGATATAGTATAATTTTTTATATTTAATACCATCCACCATATGCATTGTGCTAAATACCTAAATACCTATTAAAAAATATATCATAACCACAACTAATTATTGTGTTTGATGGTCGTATTTTTAATATTTACAAATCGATTGTTCTTTCAAAAAATTTTAAATACATATAAATTTATTTGTTTTTATAAAAATTATATGTCTGGTCGAAAACAATATGTAGGCATGACAATAAAATAAACAAAAGCTAGTAAAAAAAAATCGTTTTGGAAAGCCGTAATCTCCTCCAACTCGCAAACTAAACGCACAACAATTGTATTATTATTATTATTATTATAGAATAAAATGAATACATATATAGATTCGAGACACGCGCGCCGCTCGTATTCCTTCCCTTCACCCTCTCTTCAATATTGTTTCAAATAAAGAAAGACTATTTATTGTGCACGAACTTGCACATAAATGCGTAACAATAATAACGCGTCGCTGTAAAGTACATAATCGAACATTGCCCAAAACACGGCACGTAAAACAAATAAATATATATATATATATATAACACATTACCCACCCTTATATACTTATATACGACCTACGGGAAAGAAGTCACGAGTGAACACATCATCGCGGACCGTTTAGAGCCATCGAATCGAATTAGATTACCGCGTAAAGCCGTTCTAGTATAATATTGTGCTGTAATATAATATACTAGGTACTACATAAGGACGACCGTAATAATTAAATTGTTGACGAATCAATCGTAGTTGGAAAATATTCGTTTATTTATTTTATTCCATAATGTTACACGCAAACACACAGGTAGTCCTGTAAGTGAATTTTTGTCTACATGATAATATTGTATTGATAAAACTATAACAGCTACCTATAGCGTATTCCGATGGAAACGTTTCAGTAAAATACGACTCGACACACTTAGATATAATAACTAAACCTAACATGTGCGATAAGTAAATATCAGCAATACCGTATACACCGACAAAAGTTCAATCCTTTCATCATCGTGTTCCTTTGTTTTGTCATAAATGGTAAAATATGGCATATGATTTAACTTTAACCATTTACCGTTCAGACGGATAAGAAAGAAAACCATACCGTTAACAACTACTGTGATTATCAGAAATATTATTCGTCAATGGCAATACTCGTTCCGGACTTCCGGAAGTTGCACGGGTAGTTCAAAATTATTACCTATCACTGTGCTAAATGGATAAATAAATATTTAAAGTTTTTAAACAATATTACGATATTGACATTACGCTACCAAATGATTGATATATTTCGATTTTTATCTTTACTATTTATTTCGTATACGCGATCATTGTTGTCGATCTACGATCGTGAATACTTTCAGTACGTGCAGATAGTTTGATACGTCATGTGGCTTTGTTCTGGCCACTGCGTTCTATCTTCCTCCTAGAATAATGGGCAGAGTATACATAATCGTGTTTTACTGTCTCGTTTTTCCACACAATAAAAACCTGCGCTGATGAAATATCATCACTGCGTCACCATAAACCGAAACACCGTTAAGTGCGAAATAAAATACGAAAAAAGCTCCAAGGGGATCTGCACACTTGCGTCTCTCTCTCTCTCTGGTGCCAACCACCCCTTAATTACGTGCCCGGAACCCGCGGACGACTGACGTCGATGGCGCCCGACAATACATCACGAATGATGACGACCGACGTGCGCATATCGGGTCGGTTAACACAAATGAATTAACACAAATAGTCGAACATTATTGCGTATGCGAAATAATACTGTTTGGACGCGATTTAGCGTTTGTCTTCAAATTCTCTCGCTCCTCCCCATCATTATACATCTCTCTCTTTCTCTTTCGCACAGTTACACCCTCTTACCATTTCTCTCCCTCTCTCTCTCTCTCTCTCTCTCTCTCTCTCTCTCTCTCTCTCTCTCTCTCTCTCCCCTGACTCTACTCTACGTACCCTAAATAAAATATCGACGAATATTTTTCTGCAGTACACACTACACAGTGATTCATCCACCGCGCGTGCGACAAGCCGGCAGTGTACACACGGAGGCGAATCATTCTCGTCGTCGTCGTCGGTGGCGGCGACTACTACGGTGCGGCGACGGGAGAACGTCGTTTTTAATGTCCGTCTTGGCGTCTGTCTGTGTAGTTTTCCACCCTATATAACTTTATACGACCCCTACTGTACCGCTTTGGCACTGCCGCCTGCACGTCCCCCGCAGCCAACGACGACGCGGGAACAAAAATATTATTTGCCAAAAACCACCGCCGCCGCCGTGTTTTGTCGGGTGCGAGAAATTTCACGCGCAACTCTCAAAGTATAATAGGACTTTTATGTTGCTATATTATTACATACATGTATTACTGCTATCACTGTTGCTATTTGTGTTCGTACTCTCTCTCACACACACACATACACACGCATGCATATACGAAATGTACCTGCCTACCCGCAACAGTGGCCCACTGAAAAAGGCAAAGCGCGTAACTCGGTTAAAAAATTTCGGCCAACCGTGAAAACGAATTCTCGAGTAGCAATAACTATAGGCGCGTACCAGCATTTACCTGTCCAGAACCCGCAGTGGTGAACGAACTTTATTCCATCGTGCGCGAAATCCGCACCCGAATACTAATTGTTCGCCACGACGTTCACGTACTGCTATACACCGCGCCATGCCGTAGTCATTTACAGCGGATTTCGCATACAAATATACGAGTACAGTATAAATATATAAAAATATGTACAGCTTTCGATGCAGTTATCCAATAATTATACCAGATGTTCGACACAAAAATAATCTTAGACTTCTTAGAAAACAATAATAAAAATAAAGTTTACCAGTAATTTACAAGTAATTAGGATGGGAGACCTCGAATTCAACATACTTACGATGCTACTATTCATAACATATCAATTAAATGAAATGGTCAACATAAAGTATAAATCGACCAAACAATTAATACTCAATATTTTCAATATGCCCACAACTTCACTGATTATGTAAGTATATCAATTGATCGCCAATCAGTTATAATTGTTATTTTCTATAGTGTTATCACTGTCAGCGTGCCTCAACTGATTAATTGATTGGTGTACGTAATAGGTACCAAAAGAATCTGATTTGATCAATTTACGATTTATTTTATAGATACATTGTAAACATAAAAGAAGTAGAAAAACATATCATACAATAAATTATAAAAGTATATAAGTAATTAATATACTATTATCCACATAATAACTTAATTCAAAATAAACATTTTTAAAGATTTATATTTATAAGTAAATACTTGAGGAGAGGCACATTACGGAATTTAGGGTAAATTTACATACATTTTTCTCTCGAATTTACGAAAAAAATTTGCATGTAAATTTTACATATCTATTTTAACTATTATTTATTCACTTCCTACCTTTCTTTGTACGGATAATTATATAAGATTAAATAATAATTAATTTAATAGTTAATCTAATTCGTAGATACTGCATTGAATTATCTACTTCCTTAAATAAATATTTACTGAATATTCTCATAAGATGAAAACGCAATTTCGTAAAGAATATTAAATGTATTTTATGATGTATTGAAAATATAAATACCTACTATAAATCAAATTCAGATTCATTTTTTTTTTTTTTTTGTAACTTCCATAATACCATGTTGGAAACATCTAACATGATATTCTTACTGTACAAATATCAATATTTAGATTGAAATCTTTGGTAGTGCGCACTTGTACCTATGTAAATATGTATAAATAAAGGTGTAATGAAAATCGTGCCGAAATATGAACTCGACGTCTTATCTTATTCGATAGGTACAATAAATCGAATTAGATTATACATCCTCGCATATTATATTGTAGAAATTCATAAATATTTTACACAAAATATATTACTGCACAACTTATATTACGATGGCAAATTGTAATAATTATAAAATAATAATTATCAAAGTATCAAGATTCGAGAACATTTGAGAGGAAAATATCAATGTTTAATTTGTATTATTAGTGTAGTAAATTAATCCATTTAATGTTAACCTAACGATATACAGTGACCTGTATGAATTATAAATTATGTCGGTATTTAGTTATTAAACAGTTACATGGAATAGTCAGTTATTCGATTACGCCTAAAAGCACAACAATTTCGCCTAAATAATAACAAATTCTCGGCGATTAAACAGTAATAAACATATTTAGGCAACGAACACAATGCGTATATATTATATTATAATCCTCGAGTAGGAGTAATATTGTCGCTCGAAAACCATATTTGTTCGGATATCAATTTCCAAACTACGACTCTATTGTTGAGTTGTTGTACGCAACGGCGCGCGTCTTCACTTCCAAAACCATGTAGGCCGCAGGCTACATAACTATATATAAGTTCCACTACATAGTGGCTGTGTGGCGTATTTAAACATCTTACGATCTACAGCTAAAGACCACATATTACTAGGGTAGGGCCCTCTCCACAGTCTCACTCATTATCGTATTATTTAGATTTTATTCGTAAAATATTATTAACTTCGAATAATAATATTTTTTCGTTTTAACAACAAAGATTAACTATAAACTATGTATGATTTTACTTACTTTTTCTCCCCATAAAACATGAATACCATGCGTCCATGAGTAATCTTACATTTTGCTCTCAACTCAAATACGTTGCATAATCGTTATCTGTACAACTGTGGTCGTACGATTAGAGGGGGAGCGAATGGAGGTTGCATTTTACAAAGAGATTGAAGGATTTCAAGTATATTTTTTGTAAATACAAGGCAGGTGATTGCATTTTCTCATTTTTCCATATATAAATACAACGATAAAACATTGAGGTCTACTATATGTATAGTATAATTAATCATACATAATATTTTTAATAATTTATTATAAATTTATATTAAGAGTATAAAATATAAAATTGGGATCACCATTGACTATTGTCAAGATAATGAGAAACAATTCATAAGGTAAATTTACTTATAAATTAATTTTGATCCATTTTTTAATCCGCTAAAAAATGTTTGTATTTTTTTAAGGAACAGGAGTTATCTGAACATCATATATATGTGTAATTGTTTTACCCCTCTTTACCAAATGTTTTCCACCAATTGCACCACTACTGTAGGGCGTACTTTCGGAAACAAAAAAAAAAAAAATATGAGAAAACTCTAAAGTAGGGTAACAAATAAAAGGCTACAACTTACAATTTATTTGGAACGATTTGGATGGAATGAGAGAACTAACTTCACATACGTGTAGAAAATTCATCTTTTGGTACGTAACACACGCGTACAGCGTAAGGAAAATGTATTGTAAACGTTAACCATAAAAATGTACGTCAAATCTACATGATTGCTATTTACATTATGATATCATATTATCATAGGTACATAATTAATATTAAATTAAGGCGAATCATTGATAAAATATAACATTATCGCTCTACAACACTGGTTCCCAAATTGGGGGCGTATACACATTTCTGGGGAGGCGCAAGCAGTTATTACGAAATACAATTTTTATTGATTCAATTTTTTTTATTTTAAAACGTAGAGAAATATAATTAGGAGACTGGTTCTCTTTATCCGTTCTCAAGTATCAATAATGGATAACCGATTATGACTATAAGTGTTTAGCCACATTAAAGTTTATTTTTAAGGAACACAAAAAAATATGATCAATTTTTTTCAATTTAAAAAAGGGGGGAGGCGCGAGATTTTTGAAAATATATAAAGGGGGCATAAAATAGAAGAGCTTGGGAACCACTGCTCTACAGGAAATGTACTCCGATAAAAGTTGTTTAGTTGTATGCGATCAAATCGACTAATTGGATGGTGTGACATAAAGATAAATTTCAGCCTAGTCTAATTTAAAACCGGATTACCTAATGTTAAATTCAAAATTAAAATAAATTATATTACGTAGTTCTATGTATTACCAATATTTCAATGAAGTCGATTTCTATAGTCAAAATACGAGGATAAGGTCAAAAATGTCCTACAATATTAAAAACTGCGTAAAAATATGTCCTAAAAAGTTTGAAATCCGCTAAAATGCAGAAAAAAAATTGCCCAAAAAAATTGTGTGGTTAGAACACGAAGTACTTGAAACATATTTGTAGCTTGGAAAGCATCGCGTAAGACATTCGAGAAGAAAGATGCATAAATGCATCGAAATCCGAACCGTGATAATTATTATTATTCCCTTGGTAATAATTATATTATATACTACAAAATAATGTATAGCCACGTGTATACACATATACAAACGACATGATGATTTGTGTTGTATTACTTGTATTATAGTAGCAGCTCTCTCGAGTTGACGTGTAAATACTACCACCGCGTAGGAGGGGGGTCGTAAGGGTGGATTGACGATGGTGTGGGAGTGAGGGATGTGCGTAACGCGATTTAGGGTTAATTGCCGCAAAAGACTAAGCCGTCCCTCCTCCGAATTATTACGCTGATGTCGCGTGAAGGCCACGGCAGAGCAGCACCCCCGCGATGATGCCAGACGATGACGACACGCTACCACCGCCCACGCGCCTAGATGTTTGACGTTTAACGGTTTGTTGTTTGCCTACATGTTATAACCCGGCGGCGACGGTTTGCCCACCACAATCCGATATTATGCAATGAATGGTGCTGCTCGTATCACGTGTAGAGTTATACAATATACATACAAACAAACGTGTATATATATATATAATACGGAATATAGAATAATATCATCTCTACTATCATTTACGTTCAAATCATTCCTAGTATTATTATTATTATTTTTATTATTTACCCTAAATTAAAGCCCACGAGTGAATAAAATACGTGATAAATTCCGTTTAGTTCCATTTGTTATTCGTCGGAAATACATGGGAATCGTCGACGGTTTTGTTAAAAATGTACACACGTTAAATCAATAATACAAGTGTACACATCATAACTACTATACATAGTGTAAAGGCACAAATTTACCTGAAGTTCGGCGGTCAAAAATAATGCTAAAACATATTATCTATCATAACTCATAAACATAACTCGACTCACAAACTAAATATATTTTATTTGATTGACATAAAAACGAATTGAAGTAAACTAAAATGTATTATTAATGGTTTTTTTTAATACATTTTAATAAATAGTTTAATGTTCAAAGCGAAATATTATTGGGTTTGTTCTTCGTATTATCAAACATTTGATTTAAAATAGTAAAATTAATATTTGATTTTTAATTTTACGAAAAATCGAAGTAAATTATATCAAACTAATTTGGATGAAAATCCTTTTGACATACTGATCTTAAATAATTAAATATCACTAATTAATAATTACTCTAGAAAACAATTAATATTTAAAGTCATAGCAAATGTCGAGTTATTTTCTTGGAAAGTTGTTCTCACTATAAATGAATGTACTAAGTACAATGTACTAAATATACTAAAAATAAATAAAGGAACACAATAACTCAAATAAAATACAAACAATACCTATGATATTGCGGGAACCTTTTTTACACTCAAAATAAATAAGTCTATGGTTAATAAATATTCTAAATAAAACCCGTATAGTATACTCAATATAATTATGATAAAAAATGCAGAATTATATAATGTGCAAAACTAATTTGCAAGAAATATTTCTGATGAGATTTCTACGTCATATAAATACCTAGTTATAATAATTGAATGACATATTTAATCTAGAAATCTAGTTATGTAATTGTTTATAATATGAATCAATCGTATAACTACTACTACTAATAATAATATAAGTCGTAATTCATTTATTATACGTAGTGTTATTTTTATGAATGTTATAGTGAATTATGATAAACGTTTGGAACAAAACTTCATATTATTATACACACTACACAGTTCTATATAATAAACTATATTACACTATATATACGCAGTATTAACGTAACATAAATGATTCCACTAGGTTCTTGTAAAATGATACTCCTTAAGGGTTTGGGGGGTGAACATTATTGTTGTAAGACCTATTGGTAGTTCAGTGAATGGAATGGAAAGGTCAACAGATATTTAATGAAGGGGATGGCAAACTATGTAAGCATATAGGCAAAGGGACAGTCGGTATAAGGACTTAGAAAAAAAAAATGATTAATACTTTTCGAATAATAACAACAATAGGGAAGATATTTTATTTGCGTTTCGACGGTAATGATTCGAAAAATCTAGTACATTGTTGCGTTACGCATAGAATGATAGAACATTATATCTGAAAAATATTTACAGTTAAATGCATTCTTTGTCGTTGGAGTATATTTGACAACACCATATAACTTCAGTACACTTCTACTCGTGGTCTTTGGTCGTCAATGCTCGCCAGAAAGCCCTCATTTCCGCAACGTCAGGCTGTATCCGGACAATGTGTGCGCGATACGCCGACTGCACAAAACAGTTTATATCATGATTTCGATAAATTTGACTTTAAGGAAAAAGTGAAAAATGAATTCTAATATTGATCAATCGTGTGTTTTAATAATATAATATAAATAATATACAATTAACAATAATTAATAAGTATTTTTTATTCAACTTATAAACATTTTATACCACTTTAATTTAAAAAAAAAAATAGAAATTCTTAAAAAATATCCATTTTTCACTAAACTTAGTTTACTAAATTATTTTATACTATAGTATACATACTCTAAGTATTTTGAAATAAATTGTTTTTTCTGACTATAACTTTATAACTGAATACCTGTATGATAATAGCAGCTTGATTCCGAGACATACACAAAGAAAAAGTTTGTGATTGTCGTGGCCGTCGCTGATCACTACCAAATGCAGCAAATGGCATATCACACATAAATGAGCTTTCGCGTCCTGGGTGCAACGGATTATTATACCAAAGGTCCTCAGCTAGTTTATTCATGAACATTTGGCGGAATTCATGACTAAAATTGATAGCGTCTGACTTATGAGCATCACCAAGTACGCGAACCAAAGATGGATACAATGACGATTTTAGACACCTTTCTATATGGGTTATGTTTGCATTTTTATCCTTAGCCTCCATTTTTAATTAATAGTAAAATATTAGTTAATTTACGTTACTAGGCATTTTAATACATAAGAAGTAACAATAAATAACAAAATCAAATCTATAACAATACATATAAAGTATCTCGACCCTTATATCATATGAAATTTTAAATGAAAAAATATCATACTTATGCTCAAACGCTTATTATTTTTCGGTGTAAAAACAAACCGTACTTTTAAACCAATAGTTATATTATTTATATATTTTATATATTTTTGAACTGAAGAACTAAGAAGTAAGAATTATAAAAAAAAAAAAAAAATGAACGAGAGGAAAATACCTAACTGAAAAATTTTTAAATCATTCATTTTATTGCCTTATTTATTGTACATTTATCGTCCCTTCTTTAAAACTGTCTTCTGGCATTTTTCGTTGTTTATGTATTATTCAAATACAAAATCCTGCCAAAAAATGTTTATATGTGTTATGTCACGGTAACATGTTTAACAAATAGACGAGGTATTTTGGCGATATCGCAGAAAGGTCACATGTGTAAGTGTGTGTGTTTGTGTGTGTATTATTTATTGTAATAGATGTGTATGGTTTTTTTAACCTTATTCATTTTATTATTTTTTTCCTTTCCATCAGAAGTAGGCACACCATCTGAACATAAGTGAATTAATAGTGACAAGGTATAACATGATTGGTTGCCAACACGAGAATCGAAAGAGAGGTCATGCAAACACAGGATTTCAAAACGATTTCTCCTATCCCTCGTTTGTTTGCTAAGTTGCTGCATTTAAAACGAAACTATGTTTATTCAGTGTTTTAAGCACAACTACCTATCAAAAATTTGAACTAAATAAAAAAAAAATCATTTTCAAACTTCTGTTTATTATTATTTAAATATATTTTATCATAATTATAAAATGTGAAGGGTTTAGAAAAATAAACAATGAAAATGATTAAAGAAAAACAATACCATAACAGAGAGGTGTTTTAATCGTGCCAGAAGATAAAGTCTTCTCACAGTTGGTTAATTTAAGTGCATTAGACTGGCTTTTTGCCGAAGATTTCAGATTTGTAGACTTGCATATAAAAGAACCTTAAAACGATTAAAATCTAAAGGGGGAACTTAATACAAGGCTTAAAAAAATTTTTAGTACATCATTCAGATTACAAGTATATTCAAAATAATAGTATAATCATCAATCTAACTCTCTATATCTATTACTTGGAAAAATTTTCATAATTTAAGGTAGAGTAAAAATGATAATCACAAATAAATTAAGGTGTGATTTTAATATGCAAATTGGAATTAAAAATAAAATGTACGGCACAAATAATGTACGATTAATTATGAACATTATGTGAGTTTTATCTCACAATTTTCATCTAATTTTAAATATCAGTTGTATATAATAATAATTATTGCACTTCGAATAGGTTAATGCAAAATGAATACCAATAATTCTCAAGTATTTTTAGTAGGTATATATAATAGTGATAACTTAAAATATAGTACAGTCATTTTTTACACTACAAAATTCAAGGAAAATCTATGAATGGATATTTTTTATAAAACAATTTTTTTAAATATGAACATTTAATAATTTTAACTAAGCAATATATATACTTTCTTAACAAATTGTTTACTTAACTAAATAGTATTGTACAATTCGTAAAAAATAATTGTAGTTAGAAAAATAAAGTTTCAAAATATAATTCCCCAATGCCCCTAATATAATATCAGTCATCAAACTGAAAATGTTAAATTATAAATGTATTTGTACATCAAGTTCAAGTAAGAAATATCGAATGACAAATATAACTACATACTGCAAATTTTTTGTATAATATGGTATTAGTTCCTTTTGTATTAAGTAACTTAGTAAACATGTAAAAATTAAGATAACAAATCACACAAACCAAAATCAACCGACTATTATTTAATAATTATAACATAGTCCATAGTGTACCTTTTCATATTAACGTACCTTTACATTAAAATAGAAAAAAGAAATTCAGGAATATTTTGCATTTTTTCAACAGAGAACACACACAATTTTAAATTTTCCCTGTTCAATTTACTTTTATAAACAAAATGAAAACAGACATACTCATCACGCAATACCGTCTGTCAATCATAACGTTGGTTTTATTCCGAATTATATCAGGTAATGTACCTACTAACTAAATACATCACGGAATAGTTATTTTTGAATATATATAGGTAATTTAACCATATTCATCCAATTAAATAGGTATAGAAAATGAGATCAACTTACTTGTACTTAGAAGACAAAAAAAGGCCATCAGGTTCCAGACTGCATTATTGACCAGCGTTTCCATTTCCAGTAAATGATCAACGATTGCATTGAGAAAATACTGAAACTGCTGACAAAAATAACAATATTAACACTTGATTTTTTAATGAAGGAATATTATTCCAATAATTATTTACAACGAATTAATAACCATTGTAAATTAAGTTAATTTGAATGATACTTTCAATAATTTAATGCATTGATTTTAATTTAATTTATATAAGCATATTTAAACCTGAACATTACATATATGGCCCAATGATAATATGAACTAGTTAAGTATTCAAATTATTTTCCTGATTTCTATACTTCATTTTTAAGTTTAAAAAAATACTATAAATTATTTTCGTTAATATTATTATCATAATAAATTCATAAAATATATAACGAATTATACTCAAATCAACTTAGTAACACGTAATAGATGCAATTTATTTACTCGGAATATATAATTTAGACCAGTGAACATTGGACAGTGGCCCCCAATTTATGGTCCACAAGAAATTTTGTGGTGATCCTCAAGTCATACCTATAAAATTGAAAAAATTTTATTTTTCCTTTGATGCGTGAAAAATAAAACAAAACCGACAACCGCCGATATGTGAAAAAATATGATCTTTGTTTATATTCATGTTTAAGAAGAAAAAATAATCTAAAATTGAAATGGTTCATGATGTATCGAAAATTCTCTGAGTGATCCATAATACCAAAAAAGTTGGTTTAATTAACTAAATATCAATAAAAATATAAATTGATTAAACAATTAATTATTCTCAATTCCTATAGCTATGACTATAGTCTATAAACAAGCAACATCAACACGAAAGATAATATTTTCATGTTCTACAGTAACCGTATCTAACGTGAAACGAATATTTCGACGACCATTATACCCATAAACTGATAAGATATTTGTTAAAATTATTAGATTATAATAGAACTTAAAAATAATGGACTTTTCATTAAAAACTCAGCACCACGAAGCCCAAAAAATCTTATGAAACACAGTAACCAATAACCATTAATATGTGTTTAAAATTGGGACTTTAGCGATAGGTCCTATATATAATATTTATATAGTTATAACTAATAACTAACTATTATTACTAATTAATAATTCATTAGTTATGCTACTGACCATATAAGCACGTTTTGATCGACCGGTTAAGTTTGTGGTAAAAATGTACATTTATTATGTACAATAAAAATATGTATAAAAGATACTAAATTAAATTAACAATAAACCATAGGATTTAAAATTATGTATTTTTAGAAAAAACAATTTTTAGGGCGATAGAAACGTTGGGATATATTTAATTGCTTCTCAGTTAATTCTAAAGTGGACACATATGGTACTTTAAAGAGACAATTTTTAAAAATTTTATTTTAATTTTTAAGAAAAATGAAGAAAAAGTGACGATTATGGTTTGATTAAAACTTTATTAGTTTTGCATAACTTCTACAGAAAAAATACTTATTTCTAATAAATTTATATGCGATTTTGTTTAAAATGTACCTCGAATAATCCTATCATTTATGAAACTTAATTTTATATTTCAATGTCCACGCGTCCAGTCTCTTTATCCTGTTTGTTCTTAACAATTTAACGTAGTGATTCTTAAAATTCTTATACGTTGGTACATTGGTAATATAATTAGAAGATTTATTGATAAAAGTAATTAAAATATCTAAAACAATATATAAATTGTTAATTTTTTACGATATAATAATTGTTCGGAGAGAAAAGAAAATTACTTAGGTATTTGAAATGGTAAAAATACTGGTTTTCTTTTTGAGTAGTATTCAAGGTTTTATAATTGTAATTTCTTATATTATGTTCTTAGTTTTATCTTCTATTAAAATCTTAATTTTAGGATATTAGTATAACATATTATTCATATTGATATGCTTTAGATGTAATAACAGATTATTGATTCAGAAAATATAAGAAACTTAAAGCTCTTGACATTTTTAACTTTTCTGCGTTTCTGAATGATCGATTTATAAAGTATAAAATAACTTTATTTTCAGATTCTGAGCAAAGAAAATAATGTATAGATTTTAGAATGATGTTTTTTCCATGATTAAACTTTAGGTTGTAAATCTACAACAAGAGTTTCATGAAGTAACTTTTTAGATCGGAAATTGGACATAAATGGTACTTTAGAGAGGTCATTTTTCGATTTTCCTAGTTTTTTTCCTAGGCGTAAAAAAAAACACTAAAAATAACACTTGGAAATATTAAAAAATATCTTCTCAACAACTCCTTCTGGTATAATATTATTTTTAATGAATTGTTTTAAAATTGTATGAAAAGCTAACCTAAAATACATATCTTTAAAATGTATAATATACATAAATTTATTTAAATCTTGATTTAATCTAAATTCTAAATAGTAAGTACATGTAACCAATATGGATACAATCAGTACTTCGGTACAAATTAATGTAAGTATTTAACCGCATTATATATCAAATATACATTCCCATAAAAGAAGGGTTCTTAAAGCCCTTGCTACAAATAATTAATATAGTGAATCTATAAACATAGAAAAATTAATTGATAATTGTTAATTATAAATAATGTTTTTAATTAAATAAGCACATCAATGAATTTTATTTCCCAAAATATTAGAAAAATGATTTTTAGTAAGCATATATGGCTCGTTTTTAAATGTTCACAATCCTAGTACTAATACTTAAACTTGGAAAATTTACAAATAGTTAAAACTTAAATATGTATGTACTATGTACACTAAACTCGTTTAACACAGATGTAAATTATGTTATTATATTATAAGATAACGTGAAAATTCATCAAAATATGTGTTAACAAACAATTGGCGGGAAATTTTGAACCGTCCGTTGTACTGCTGCAGGGAAGTGAGAAGGTGTCCAAATAGCCAGTCACGAGTTATCAACTTTGATGCGACGTTTCAAAAATGTTAAAGGCTGTAGAAAGGATCTACGAAAAAATATTTCTCATGTACAATTCAATAATAATTGAATGCAACCAGATATATCCAATTAATACAATTATTCAGCAGTAACTAATAACCAACAAGATAATTCTTGTTGTCGAGTCAAAAAAATAAAACAGACATCTCTGTTTGTATAGTATAGATGAGGGCACCTTACTATTGAATTATACGGTCTGATTGTTGCACTATCGACGAAATTATATATTATATTTTCCAATGATTTAATAGCAGTTGGAAAAAAAAATTTGTCTATTTATATTATTTATATTATAATGTCTGGTCGTAGTCACCTTCGTCGATTCCCGTACGGTCTACGATGAGCGAACGATGGGAACAATAATGTTTACACAATAATATACACATAATATATAATATCTACGTATATAATAGGTACCTGCAGTCTTTAGATGTTATACGTTCGTCGTGTTATCCGTTGGCCGTGTTCGACCCGATGATTAAACGGAAAATTACGAAAACGGAAATGAAAAATAACGTAGGTACCTGCTACGGGTGCGTGCGCAACACTGCACCGCGGTGATCACGATGGCGTACGCTCGTTACCTGTATAATATTTTAAGGCAAAAAAAAACAAAAAAAAAAAAAAACATTTACAAAAAAATATATCGTAGCGGGCCAGCGATCGTCGTCGTCGTCGTCGTTACCGCGTGATGCGTATAGTCCGCGCACGTTGGGAACGGGACCGTCGTCGTCGGTGACGATGTTGCGCGCGGGGTGTCAGTAGCACACTGTCGGCCGGCGCGAAGATTTCGGTACACAAAGCCGCGCGCTGCGATGTGATCGGCACGCGCGCGCCTCTTGGCCGCCACGCCGAAAACCCGTATTTTCCGGTCTCGCGCGCCAAGACCAAGGGAAACGCGTACGCGTCGCACCACCCTCGACCCATCCACCCACCCCTCCCCCACCCTCCACAAACCACCCCCAACCGTCAAAACCTTCCGCTCGTTCGCAACCTATGCGTTCGTCCGGTCACCGGCGGCGGGTGGAGCCAAACGCGACGCGCGTCCCTCACGTTTTCCCGACCAATTACCGGTTTATTTAATCACACCCGGACACCCCGCTCTTGTATTATACATATATACGTGTACGTACCCGCTCGTCGCTCCAGTTCGTCCAGATCGGTCTGCTCGTCCTGTCCGCACCTTTGGGCGCGCTTTTCAATATGGAAAGGGGTGAGCGAAGGGTCGATAAATTGAGCCTCTGCAGGGGTCGGGATGCGTGGACGAGAGCTTAAAAGATCCATTTTCCCTTTGTGGCGGCGGCGGTGTTTAATCAGACGGCAATGAATTATCCCCGTGGAAAATCTCCGCCATATAACCTCAAAACTCTGGACGATAATAATTAGCGAGCGGCAAATAACAATTCAACGGTATAATAATGATAAAAATAACCCGCGTGGACCGGAAGTCGAAAAAATTTCACCGGTTTCCCGTACGGGAAACGCGTGGGGCGAATTATTGCTACTCGTGCGATATTCTGTTGCGCGCGTGCGTGTAATATGATGCACCACGTATATATACGATATAATGCTGTTGTTTATAGAGATAATGATGTTAATCAGCGGAATGCAGCGGTCGTGTGTACCGAGAACTTTAATTAAGTGTGTTTGCAAACTGGCACGAAGTACGGCGGCGGCAGCGGTGGCAACGGTAGAAATTACGAGATAACAGTTGCGATATTATAAGCATGTACGAGGATGACATGCTACTAATACGGTGCGACGACGAGAAATTTAACAAGAATAAAGAGAAGAAAAAAACCAACACTTCATTAAGTTCCTTCCGTGCACGGTAGTACACATAGTACCTATATTATTATTGAAACATCACGATTTTTTCCTCCCCTCGCAACAAAAACCTCGGCGACTCATTACTTATTATTGTCATTGATATTGCCATTTTGGCTTACCATAAACAACATACGCAGTGGGATGTCAGCAGAAGTGGCTTGAACATGCAAAGGACCTTTACAGGTTAACATTTATATACTTATCGCTTTGCCCCGATAAAAATTATGGGTCAGTGGTGGCCGGTGAGGTAATCATCGTTTATAATATTGATATAGATGTTGTAATATGCAAAATACATTTTTTTCTACAAACACTGCAGTGGCGTACCCAGGGGGGGGGTCTTTGAGGCTAAAGCTCTCCCCCCAAAAAAAAAAAATATTTTTCACTACTAATTTATACATTATTAATGCATATTTTCACAAATATAGTACTACAATGATAATTGATTAAACATATAATAATAATAGTAAAAAAATTATCATTTATAATTTGTGGTAATTATTTACTTGTGTGTAAAGAAAATAGGAAAATGTTTAAGCCCCCCCCCTACAAACAAAAATCCTGGGTGCGCACCTGAAACATTGTAATGGATAAATTGTTCATATATTTCATCCTCGTTGCGTTGCATAAAGTCAATAAATATAATATGTAAAAACCTAAAAATCCGCATTTTAATTATGAGTAAATAATAATATATTATAGCACTAACTGATTTTTTTTTATAAAATATCAAATTTTTGCAGTGGTCGGTGGGTGGATAGGTGGAATATTTTTGGCTTGCCTCAAGCAACTAAAATTTTCAAACCCCCCCCCTGAGTGTCAGGGAGATATTATGTCATCTCCCTTAAATAGTTTAAAGTATTTTTCAAATTATGACACGATGACTAAAAAAAAAAAAGGATATGTTCCTGATAAACAATTATCATTATCAATCAGATTTTAACTAATTGTCTCATGCACATAGAACTATAGAAGTCAAAACGAAAATATTTCTAAACTTGTTTTCGAAGTAGAAGTACAGTTTTGGTGTACATATTTGCAAAACTTAAGTGTACGTGGTGTTCCAGATGCTCTTGAAAAGTACAACAAAGATCTATTTCCAAATATATTCATACAGCTTCAAAATTTTATAATACCACCTGTTACATCGTGTGAACCAAAAAGGAGCTTTTCCACATTAAAAATAACCAAGATTTATCTTCGAAATTCTGTTGGTCACTCGAGGCTTAATGGTTTAAGAGCTCTAAATATTCATCGTGAAGTTGATATTGAAGTTAAGAAAATAATTCAAGTTTTGGAAAACAAAACCGTTGTACTGACTTTGATTTATAACTGTATATACTATATATTTATTTATGATTATATATAAATATTTTATTTTATTATATTTATTATATGATTGAGTGGTGAGCCAAAAAAAAAAAAGATAATCAATAAATACATTATGACACCCTCCATGAAAAAAGCATGCGTACTTTGTCCTACTTTCAATATTAATATTTATATTAATTATATCATCATAATGTCATTCGTTGAATTAGTTATTATATGTTTTAGTGATTCACCAAAATTTGCTGATTCTGTAAGAATACCGCATTGCATTTTATAAAATCATGTAGATACGTATTGTTTTTTTTTCGATGTTTTATATCATATGTAAGACAATTTTGCGCGGTTGAGGTGATTTTTCATTTTACCGAGGTCTCGATAAGTCACACCAAAAACACCTTAAAATGAGCTCAAACAAAATAGGTTTCACTAGAACTTTATACGCCATGAGCACTAGTTGGTGGTAAATATAATAAGGATTCTTTCGTAGAAAAATTGAACAAACGTTAACCAAAATATTAGGATTAAAAATAATAAATAAAAATTAATATGATAAAATTATGAATTGTAAACTAAAGTTCTTATACAACTCAAATCTGTATCAATAGTATAAATTTAATATTATATTTAAAACAAAAGATTTAATATCAATAAAAAATAAGCAATCGAAAAATAATTTAATATCTTTAAATAAAATTAATTAGTTTCTAACGCTTTAAAATGTTTACATTATTTGATCAGTCAGATTTTTGCATACACAATTTTAAGAAATTATACAGTTGACATGTCAGATTTCGGATTGTTATAATTTATAAAAATGTATCCAATTATAAAAAGTTAAGTCATTTAGTGCATGAAATTGATGAAATCTGAATATCGATGTAATGACAAAAATTCTTTATTCATATTCATATTTTATTATTATGTGTATATTCATCAAAATATGCAAACGCCGAACACGAATCATCCTTGATTAAACAACTTATATAATATTATATATAATAATTCAAATTATTAATTAAATATCATAACTATTAATTCCAATTACAATATATTAATTAATGTATTTTTCAACTAATGGTACCGTTATATTCAGTAATATTAAATGGTATCAACTAATCTTCTTCTACCCTTCAATAAGCGTTCATCTCGACAATCGAAAAATAGTAATACCCCATGATTAATTTGTATCAAATTTTAAATTTTTTTACCACTTATCCTATAGAATAAAGATCGTATGAAACGATAATAAATCATTATATAATAACCTTTGTTGTAGAGCATAGTTTTCAAAATAATCAACTATAAAATATTAACATTAATAGTGTCACAATTATATAAGTATTTAATGATCATAATATCATAATGAATCATAAGTGATTTTAAATTTATGCATATGACATCCATCTTTTAGCATTTAATGAGAAAACTTTATATTTGTCAAAATAAATTATACATTTTTTTAATCTAAGAATTATCCTCATTGTTCTGAAGCACTCCCCAGCGCATATTCCATAAGTACTGTTTTTTCCTACAGAATTTCTTAGCATATTCCTGGGATTTAAACACTTTTTTGTTACTTTCTATGCTGTCTCTTTTTTTTATTTTGTTTCGCACTATCGCGGGAATCATTATGCTAATGTCACCCAGAAACCATAAAATAAACGGCTGTTCATTTACCTTTAATAAACAGCCTTAAAGTTCCCAAAGTATATATTCTCTTTTTGGACGAGCCTCTTAAATCCCAAGAGATCTATAACCGTTTTTTTATTTATTTTAGTTTTCTTCTCGTTTTTTTTTTTTTAATCTTTTTGAAAATCGTGAACCTTTATCCTTCTGAAACAAACCCCAAACGTCGAAAATAATTTAATATGATATGTTTTTCATCATCAATTATCTCATGGGAAATCTTTTGCCGTCGATTTCGTACGGCAACGTATGTAATATCTACCTCTACTTATCTTATCACATCATCGTAATACCCTTATATTGATGTATTCAGCTCGTTTCAGATCACGTTTTATATCATAAGTAAAGTCCGTCGTCTAATTGTACGACGTACTACACATTTCGAATCATAAACACAACTGCAAACAAGAGAAGAGCAAGCAGTGTAATCCAGTTAATAAGAGGTGTACATATCTAAGAATCCTCCGATGCTCGATAATATGGCGTTAGGAAGAGGAAAAACATTAATCAGATATGTCTGGGAATTGTTCGGTTTTTAAAGGTTAGCTTGTGCTTGGCCTTCGGGGCTTCTATACTAGTTTACTGCCGAATTGTTCCCGAAACAACCCAAATTAAATTTGTTCGTTTGGATCCGAAATTGAATTATGAGAGCCTCAAGCCTCAACCTGCAACGGCGAAAAGGGCGAGATCGGCGCACGCTTGACTTTAAACCCCGCCCGCAGCACGTTTACATGTACAACTACAGCCTATTTCGGACGTTTACCGCGCTCTAAGAGCTCCTCATCGGGCTAAGACCAACAATAATACTTATTAACGGTTAAAAGAAATATAACACAACCTTCAAAGTTTCTTCCCTAAACAAACATTTCACGTAATTCGCACTATAATTTTTACGAACGTTCTGTATTTATATTAATTTTATATTTATAAATGAATACAACACATCGCATTTCAGCCGTTTAATTCATTTATCTGTGAATTATTTTTCGGTGCTCAATAAATCTAAATTTTGTTATAAGAATATACGAAATATTTTTTTTTTACTTCTAATTATAATCTTACAAGTTTTATCAATGATATAAAATTACTGTAGAATACAAAAGTTAGGAGAATTTGTACTAAAACAAGCGTTTGACGCATTGTTCCTCCAACAAAGATATAATACTGATACTCTAATATTATTGTAATTTTGATGTATAACTTAATATACAATAATTGCATATGTTTGCACTATGCATAAATACTAATAAAATTAATACTTAAAACTGTGAACATAAATAAAAAATATGTTCAACCCTCCCGATGTTTTGCTACTGATGCGTATAATGGCTTATTTTTAACATTGAATAATGTTTTCAAGCCATAAAACACAAAATTACTTATTTTCTTAAATTAAATACAAACACTTGCGCAACCAAGTTTTAAACATTATTTCCAAGTTTTTTAGATCTTTTTTTTTTGTAATTTTTTGATAATTTATACAGAAGACTATGATTGGATTTTCGAAGAAAACTAACATCATTTTATTCAGAGTTGATAAAAAATATCACAGTAAAATCAATTAGTAAAATCTTTTTCCTACTCAAGATTATAAAATGATTATTATGTAAAATAGAAGCGACATCAATTAAAATCATAAATAAAAATTATATTTCAAATAGTTATATAAAATAAATAAAATATAATATGTTGGTTAAATTTAAAATTACTAAACATTACGTTTTCCAAATAATACACAGAATATGAATATAAAAAACAATGAATCGTTTATTAATTAATCATTATTATATCAGAGTTTTATATAATCTCCTTTTGGTGACCAAGAATTTATATAAAATATGGTTGAAAAATTGTCCATATTTCTAAATGTATAAAGTTTCAGTAAAGCGATATTATATTGGTATTATTTATTTTATTTTTATTGTTTATTCTATTTTAAATATTTTTAGATAATAAAAGCATAAGATCAAAAATCTAATAATAATATATTTTATACCAATATATTTTCCACCTTTTTAGTAACATTTGGATTAAAAAATATATGTAAACTGTTAAAAAGCTGCAAAATATTTTTGTGAAACTAAACTCAAGCCAAAATGCAACCCAATGTATTCGAGTTCCGCCATTCCGGCATAAATAATTAAAATAAACAACTGTCCTAATAACATACTATGTACCTTTCTCTACCTCCAATATTGTAATCTCTAACTTTTTATATTATATAATTATAAATATTAATCGCAGTGACTCGAAACATTTTCTAAGTACTTGTAAAAGCATTTATAAACATTTCATGATTTTCGAAACTTTTTTTTTAAAGTTGAAACATTTAAGTTGAAAAAATTTAATGAACCTTATATAAGAATTATAAACTGGGATCGCCAGATCTCTTTGGCACGTTAGTTTCAAGTTTGAATTGCTATATAATATTCACTTATTTTTAGGCAATGGCTACTTTATAAAATAAATGGATCATATCAACAAAAAAAAAACAATAGATATACGCTGTTGCAGGTAAATATATATATATATATATATATATATATATATATATATATATATATATATATAAGACTATATATATATATACCTACATTTGTATAAATTGAGAAATGGCATGTGAGGGTGTTTTTAACGCCG
>JAIPRK010001266.1:0-79701 GCA_025469195.1 Chaitophorus viminalis
TCCCTGTGTGTGATACATAAATACATAATCCACACATACCAAAAGCGTTTTGTTTTTATTATTATTATGAGTATTGAGCTCACAATACGTCGGTAACCGTTCGCGGAGCCGTACGCTTTTTTGCTTGGTTGCAAAAAAAAATAATCGTATAAGTATCACAATTTTATTAAGTGACCTACTTATTACATAGGTTGTGTAGAGATACAAAATTGGTATAAATACACATAGATTGGATCGGAGGATCTTAAACGAAAAATAAAATAATATTAAACTACAACAAATATGAATATTTGAAAAAAAAAACCAAAAGAATTAGCATGTATCGTAGCACAGCGATTCTTAAGCTGACAACAATTATACTTTTAAAATTTCCAGTAAATAATATAAGCATATTTGTTCGTTACTAATTTCCCTCTGTTCATACATATTGATAAAAACTGTAAAAATAAATACAAAAAAATAAAATAAAAAAAATGAATAGGAAATTATAATTATAGTATTGTACATTCATTTATATCTAATTACTAATTATATAATGTTCATTATTATTATTACTATTATTATTATTATTATTATTATTATTATTATTATTATAATTATTATTTTGAATATAAAATAAACCAAGAAAAAATGGAGTGTGAAACATTGTATAATTTTTATTACCATTAAGTTATAAAAAAGTTGCTTATGTCCTCTATCTAAAGATGTACGTTTGATAAAACAACAAAAATTTCCTGTCGCTACAATACCTAATATTCCATAAAAAAGGAATTTGAAAATAATGTGGCATACATGTAGAAATATGCAATGAATTTGGCGCTGTTGATATTTTGAGTAGGACATGACTGCCCCAACCTAATCTATAGAATATAAAAATGTATATATAGAATATAAAATATACAATCATATATTTTAATTTGTAGGTATTATTTATTAAACGCAAATATGTATATATGTAAGTTCACCAGGCAGGTGACCTTAATGACCGTTGGGAAGTTGGTCATGTATATGCTCGTCCATCCCTTTCACAGAGTTTCATCGTCGAACATCTTTTCCCAGTCTTCTACTTCTTGGCCTTCAAAACATGTTCTTTTGAAAACCAAGACTCTTCTGTTGTATATGACGGTCAGCTGCTACTGCGTGCTCAATCAAACTTGATGGTCAAATAATAATTGATAGTCAAAAAGTATAATATTTTTATCCGTCTTTATGTATATCAAACAGCGGCTAAAAAACAGTTTTTCGTCAACATGCGTCCCAAATCAGCACTTTTTGTAATTTCACATACTCGCAACATATTAGGTATATCACCTTA
This sequence comes from Chaitophorus viminalis, assembly GCA_025469195.1. NCBI lineage: Eukaryota > Metazoa > Arthropoda > Insecta > Hemiptera > Aphididae > Chaitophorus > Chaitophorus viminalis. The sequence goes on from JAIPRK010001266.1 coordinate 1,316, forward strand.
CTTAATGAATAATATATAAGGTTTATAACATCTAAAATAATTATTATTCTAAATTCTACTTTTTTAAAATAGGGTAGCAAAATAAAAAATATTTGTGTGGTTTTACATTTTATATTTTAATTAAAAACGACTATAAATTATTACATTAAATTTCATTTTTTCTAATTGCAACGTAAATTAATTAAACTTCCTTGATATTATATATTACTATTTAATTAAAATTTTAACATAAGATTCATTCATTTTAATTGCAACGTAAATTAGATACCTTCTTGATAATATATTTAACTATTTTATTAAAAATTTAAACAAAACCTGTGGGTGCCGGGGAACCCCTTCACAATTTTTTTGCATTTTAAAATAAATCTATATCAACTAAGAATATAAATTCTATAATTATATTTATATTTTTCCAAATTCTAATTTTTTTAAGCTTTTTAAATTTCTCTTGTTTATAATTAGTAATGAATAATAAAAATAACAATTTTTGCTATCTGTAAAAATGTTTAGACAATTTAAACCAGTAATACAATTACAATTACAATGTATCATTCATACAATTATTTATATTACATTTTAAAATAAAATAAGAAACTCTAAATTTTTACATTAAATTCATTCATTCTTATTGTAACGTAAATTAGATACCTTCTGGATATTATATTTAACTATTTTGTTCAAAATTTAAACAAAACCTTCGGGTGCCGGGGAACCCCTTCACAATTTTTTTGCATTTTAAAACTAAATATGTAAATAACTATATCAACTATGAATACAATATTTACAATTGTATTTATGTTTTAATGATATTTAATTTTTTCAAATTTTTTCTCAATTTCACTTTTTTATAACTAGTAATTAATCATAAAACAATTTTTGATATTTATTAACATTTTTTAGATAATTTAAACCAGTAATCATTCATACAATTATTTATATTACATTTTCAAATAAAATAAGAAACTCTAAATTTTTACATTAAATTCATTCATTCTTATTGTAATGTAAATTAGATACCTTATTGATATTATATTTAACTATTTTCTTCAAAATTTATACAAAACCTGCGGGTACCAGGGAACCCCTTCACAATATTTTGGCATTTTAAAATAAATCTATATCAGCTAAGAATGTAATAACTATAATTATATTTATGTTTTTCCAAATTCTAATTTATTTAATCCTTTTAATTTTTTTTTATTTATAACTAGTTATGAATAATCATAAAATAATTTTTGATATTTATAAATAATTTTTAGACAACTTTAACCAGTAATCATTCATACAATTATTTATATTTCATTTTAAAATAAAATAAGAAACTCTAATTTTTTACATTAAATCCATTCATTCTTATTGTAACGTAAATTAGATACCTTTTTGATATTATATTTAATAATTTTGTTCAAAATTTATACAAAACCTGTGGGTGCCGGAAAACCCCTGCTTAAATTTTTTTTGCATTTTAAAACATATTTATATTAACTAACATGTCATCACTAATCATAACTTATGAATATTTATGAATTATAAATATATTTTAAAATGGTAAATAAAGTTGAACGCCTAAAAAATCGTTTAAGTTCATTAAAAGTATTCCAATCCCATGTTTTTTTCAAACCCTTCTAATAAGCAATAACTCGATCACTGATTGAGCAATAATAAGCAATAACTCGCACTGGTGGGTGGAATATTTTAGGCGCTTCCCGGTCTAATAAAATTGTCAAACCACCCCTGTTAAGTAGTATGATATACAGTTTGTAAGGCGGTCAGATGGCTTGGTCACCCAATAAGACTCGACAAGATGTTTTTGATAACATGCGTCTACACACTATGTGATACGACGTCCGACTTAACTAAATTATCATATTATGACCATATCATATTGTTTGTTGCAGATTGTAGGGGATTTTATAGTTGATGCAGGTTATATCCTTATCCCGATCAATTCCTTTTAGTTCCTTTTAGAAAAAATAAATGTGCGTACGACATGTCTGTCCTCGGCTTTGATTCATGTGTGATTTATAATATGTACGTTTACTGGCTGGCTACGTTTGTGCATTTATTCGTTAAAGCCCAATCCACTCATGGATGCGGTCACCCATCCTATTGACAAGACTAGTAACCGGAGGAGCAACTTAACCGACATACGAACTGATCTACCAAGACGCAACCGAGGAACTGGTTCAAAGGTTAAATTTTGACTAGCATATTATTATGAATATGAAAAATTTTACTTTCTTTTCAAATATCAACAAGAGTGCCATGTTAACTTGTTCAATTTAGTACTTATGTGAGCTATGCGCAATAATGCACATGTTACTGCAGTTTAGTCACATCATTATATTATTTCATTTTTTATGTTTATTATTCTAAAATGTCACGATAACCTACATGCATTTTTGACCGGAACGGGTTACCGAACGTTGAAGGCACTTCCGTGGGACAAAGTAATGCTACTCAAATGGTTTACTATAATATGCTGGAAACGCGTCAAATGAATTGAATAATATTATACACGGTTGTTATTATATGTTTGAATAATAATCACACGGATGTTTGAAATAACACTAACTCGACACAGTTGAAAATAAATAAATACAAATTATAAATTATAATACCTATTTCATCGTATTTATTAAACGAAATAATCAACGGCATTATAATATTAAAAAATCGGTTCATTAAGTTTTTTTTACAACAACAAATATAGGTAATATTGATTTATTTCAAGGAAGCAAACTTGTGTAAAACTTGATTAAGACGTAAACTTTATTAAAAATAAAATAAAAAATCTGAAACAGAGATTAAATTTCCTGAAGAAATTGTTATGTACTGAAATGTAAATGTGACTAACGGCCACAGGTGTAAAAATTGTCAAAGTTTAATAATCATATTACATGATCATATGAAAATGTAAAAATTATTATTTCTTATAGAATTTGTTTTATCACTATTCACTACAGTACTAAACAAGGATATCGTAGGGAATCCAAGTGCAATAACAAAAACACAGCTATAAATTATTATTTTGTCAAAATGAATATATTCATGGGTTGTATAAATAATAAATTGCAAAAGGACATTATTTTTCCTTAAAAAAAAATCCGTTTTAGGACATTGAAAATATCAATCTTCTATTGAAATATTATTATTTTCAGTTTTACAATCTGCAAGCATTGATTATTGATTAATGCATTAGTATTTCTTTCAGTTGGTAAACAAACATAACAAAATAGTATTTATATTCTCGTAGTAAACGTTTATAATACAATTGTTGTCACGTAATATTTTGCTTGATGTTAAATATTTTTAAATAAATATACAAATAACTACCATAACACTTGATCGTGCTGTCTTCACATACAGTTGTCGAGACTTCATTTCACCTTGGCATACTAATGTGACATGTGATGTAGTGCGGGCACTTGTACCTTGTATAATCTCTTGCATTATCTTCATTGTGCCTTCACTACGGCTGTCAACAGTACATCATTTTTTTGATAAAATTCATTATAATCGGTGAATTCAGTATTATCAAATCTCGCCTACATCAGTCGTGTAATATTACATTTGAATAGTCCGTACATCATACATCATGTATATCTTGAACTTTACTTAAGGACTTGAGTTGAAAATTTAAAAAAAATATTTAAACGTTCAGAAGGAAGGGGGTGGGAGAATGAATTTACGCAAGAGTTGTGGAAATATTAGAGAAATAAAAAATAATTATTATTGAGCTATTATTTCAATAAAATTATACAATTTGAATTAGAAAAGCGTATTTTACAAAAAAATAAATAAAATAATTAATTGGAGGGTCATACATTTTTATCTAATACATATTATCATAAATGATTTTTCACAAATAACTGTTTAAATAAAAAAATACACTATACACCGAAGTCGTTGCAAAATGCACGTAATAGACTAATATATATCTAACAAGTATAATTTAAAAGTTATAAAAGCCATATTTTATTTATATTTCTGTTGGTTATTATTATAGCATTTGATTTTTGTTTTTAAATGAAAAAAAATAACACTATACGTAAACAGTGCAGATAATCAATTAACTGTTATAATAAAGTTATTGTAATTTTTGTAATAGTATTATTTAATCATTGTAATCGAGTTGATTATAATACGAATGGTTATTATTATTTAAGTTTCATTATTTTGCCCTGTTTTGTTTTCTTACCTCAGCAACGGACGCAACCGGAAGTCGCGTGGTAGAACGTAGAAGAATGTAGTATAATATTATCGCGGTACAGATGAGCAAAAAAATAAAAAGAACCGGATGAGCCTCGCTCTGCTGTACAGTAGGGGTGGAGTAGACCTCTTTCATTGGATACTGGTTAGGTCGTTATAGTGGATTTGTTAAATTTAAATGCAATGATAGGTTAATACCTATCATTATATACGAATAACGATTGATGATAATATGTTAATCTGGAATAGGCATATTATATAATAATATTTTATGTTATATTTAAATTTAAATATTATGTCAATATTTGATTTTCAAAAGCTTATAAAAAATAATTGTACCTATGGATTTAAATAATTTTAAAATAACAGTCATAACAACTTTTAAAGAATCTTCTATTCAAGTTTTTATCAACAATTATAAAAAAAAAAAAAAATATAAAAAAATCGAATATTTTAAATGCCTATAAATTGTTTAAAAATCAGTATAATATTTTGAAAAAAAAAAAAAAAATTACTTAAAGAAAATGCCAATATAAAAATCATGTAGAAGTTTCGAATATCTAAGAATTAAACTTTTTGAATAATAACAAATATTTAAAACCATTTAAAAATAAATCGTTACTTTATGCAATTTCGTAAAAATTTAAATTTCAAGCGGTCATACATTTTTTTCTTAAAGTCCGGTAGACATTTTTTATAGTTATTTAAAGAGTAGTTCTTATGGATAACTCAGTGTTAAAATTTTGAATCTTAAGTATAAAAAGAAAAAATGTTTTGAATACAAATTTGGACTTTATGGGCTTATAAAAAAAAATGTGTAAAACGATTTTCAATTTATTCTAGTTTCAATAATTATAACTTATAATAAACTTTGTATTCAATTTTCAAGAGTTTTCGAACAGCCAAATTTTTTTTATCGATATTCAAAAAAAAAAAAAAACTTAGGAAAATCGAAAATTTAAATTGTCTATAAATAAGTCAAAATACTTTGAAAACTTAACCATATATAGAAAATGTCAATATAAACATTTGATGAAAATTACAAGTATCTGTGGCTTTTCGTTTTTGAGTTAGAGCATTTTAAAAAAAATGTAGTTTGCCAAAACGTGAAGAAAAGTTGCTGTTTAAGAAAATCGAAACATTTTTACTGTCCCAAAACGTGATGATAAACAAAAAAATAAAAAATAAAAACACACATCATTGTAAAACCAATAAATTCCATCACTCATTCGCCACTCCGTTCAGGAACTAAAATAAAAACGGAAACAATCGATGAGGAAAACAGCAGTAGCTTATATTATAGTTGGCCGATTGACTGTCGTTTTAGGTCAAATATTATTGTGGGTCAAGTTTATCGAAATCAGTACATCGTAATAATATTACAATTATGGGCTTAACCGAGAACCGTTTCGGACCGTATTCTGCGCAGATGTATAATGTCTCAGATGAACCGAATACCTACAAAAATGGCTGAAGAACGATTTAGCGCAACAGTACTATATTTATTTCATGGCTCCACCACAATAGTAATAATACCGCGTTTTTCGCGTGTTTTTCGTTGTTCGACATTCATCGTTCGTACGCAATAGCATAGGAAATTATTCCATAACGTCTCCGGCATCGCTACCGGTGCCCCCCAGGCAAGTGAAAGTGAAATCATTACATACTAACAATATTTTGTACTTCACCACGCGTCTCCCTCCCCCTACTTCAATACTATTTCATGCTACCGTGTCGTCGTTGTTCACATGGTGAGCGTATCGGAACACCGTCAACAGTTCAGTACCGAAACTCGATATACACACCGGTTAAGAAGAAGAAGAACGAGCGTAAGACAATAATCAGGAAAAAAGAGAAAAATATAACCAGGTAAGTGTTTAAAATGATACCTCGTCTGGTGAAGGTTTACCGACGTACTTACCTATACTATATAAATGCGCCTTGGGTTTTAAAAAACCCTTTCCTTCTAAGAAATCTTTTTTTTTTTGTCACGCCGAAAGTTTAATTTTTAATACCATTATAAGTATTATAGATGCGACGGAATGTGACTCTTTTCTGTCTAGCGGATAGCAAAGACTAGTATTGTATTTTATATTGTGTGACAAGTGTGCCCTCACTTGCCGTACTTTTCACATAATATAATTATACTCCATTCCGTCCGACTGCACACGTCTTATTACAGCGCATCGTCGACGAACCTTAGCATTTTTCTAGCCGCGATAACACGCCATGGCCGTTTTAACCGATTTTGGACTGTTTAAAAACAACGTACATCATCTGGCGATACGCTTTTTAATTTTTGTCCCTAATCATATGCTATTGTCGAGTATAAATTTCCGAGTATACACCTAGCACCCGCAATCGAGATTTTATATATTTGAATAATAATTACGCTATAATAATGATTAACATATTATTATTCAATTTAAAACAGGGATTTAATTATATGTTACCTATTCTACTCCCCTATATATCTAAGCATATCATCGCTAATGGTCATCTATTAAATACAGATTTTTAACTAAATAATATATTTTTACCGGTATTTGTAGTTTTTTTCTTTACGGGTGACTTCAGTTTTTGAGAATAAAATTGTTTTGTTTTTTGTCAGCTTTCTTCATTGACACACATTTTTTTTAATCCTTAGACCAGTTATTGGTTATTAAAATACTTTAATTCATTTTCATATTTTTGAGTAAACGTAAAAAAGTATTTTCTCATGTCGAATAAAGTGAAATTGACAACTATTATAATATTATAATCTCAATGCTGATTTGATCACAACTTTTATAATTTATGCCAATAAAATTTTCTCGTTCTAGAAACTCCTTTATTTCAGCAATGTTTCTATTGTTGTTTTATTATAAAACATTGTATTTTTCTTCGATAATAATTTTATTTTCAATTTTATTAATATATTTGACTTTTTTGCTTTAAAATCTTTTTCTGTCTTGAAACAAAATCTGAACCATTATGTCTCTAGACATTTTATAGACATTAGACACACGTCATCGATTCTATTCGGAAAGCTGTGTTAACGTAATGCTTTTTTTTTTTTATTAATATTTCCAAGTATTAGTCCAACTACATGAGTTCATTGTGACTTTTATACTTTTCCAGAACAAACGTCCGCGCAGTCGATCAAATGTAGTGAATTTCAACTTTCATTACGTTATAGCGGAACAATTAACGTATAAATACTGTTTTGCAGAAAAACAAAAATGACGTTATAAGTTTTTATCGGGATCGCGTAACCGTGAAATTAACTCGTCAGAAAAGTTCTTTGAAAAACGTATACACATGTGATCTTTTTGACGTGGATAATAACATAATGAATGTACTTATAGTCTACAGTATATGTGTTGTACGTGTCTTATTGTTTCATCATGTTACAACACGTGTAATGTATTACGTATTACGTATGTGTAACGTCTTCGTTACACAATATAATAATATTTTACTGAAGATAAAACAATATTTTGATTTCATCGTTTTCTGACTATCGTCACTCTTTCTTTCTCTCTTTCTCTCTCTCAGTGTATACACACGCGTGTGCTATAGTTATAGTTATAATTATCAACAATATCAAACGTTAATTTATTGCGGAAGTATATCGCATACAGCAGTAGTCCAATGTTATACACGCTACACCTTATTACACTTTCAGTCGTCTTTTCGTCATTTTTTGCAACGAATTCCTTGATTATCTCGATGTACGACAAAATAGTTCCATGGTGTATTGCGATAGTGCGATATAAAATATAATTATTATATGATTGCTCTGTACCCGCACTTTGATTATGTAGTGACACTGTGTTGTTTTTTGCTATCGGTTGATTCCGGTTTACAGTTATTACGTCGTGATGGTAATAAATAATACTAGGTTTCATCTTTCTTTCGCTTGCATTTTACACTTTACACGTCCGGAAAAAAAGTTTTTCCTTATATGCGCAAATAAATGACACTTATTAATGGTAGGTCTTTCGGGTTTTCGATTAAACCGCCATCGGAACGCAATTGCACACCGAGAGAGAACTGCGATGTTACGTTTCGAATATCTCTGCCTACTTAAATTCGCGAGTAATTCTCTCGCGTACTCGAACACGAATTCTACGGTTAAAACGATCCAAACGGTATAAAACAACCATACACACACACACACACACACACACACACACACACACACACACACACACGCACACGCACACACACGTCATACATAAGGATGTCGGAAACCGCGTCCTTGGATTCTCTTCCGTTTCTCGACGATCCTTCGACCCGGCCCCATAAACACATGAATTAGCACGTATGTTCGATTGCATCGTGTCATCGTGAAAATTACTCCTTCACGGTGGGGGGAGGGGGAGGAAGAGTAAAAAATAATACATCAATTACCGCCGTGTGCGAAGGACTACGTTTTCACTATATGTACATAGTTATTTATAGTGTGATCGTTGGCCGGCTATGATGTATCGGTTGCGGTGTGCAAACGTTGATGACGAGACGAAAGGGTTACGGGACAAAAATCTGAACATCCGGATTAGGTACGTCCGAAGGTCACCAGGACGGCAGCGGCTGTTTCTCATTGCTCAACGCGCGGCCGTCCGACAACTAATCCTTTTCCATTCGGCGGTCGTATTATTATGCAACGATTAAATTATATTTTATTATATTATTCCGTCGTGCGCACATAACACACAAATACCTACACCGACCGTATACGCACATATACCTACGCGATAGTACACTTTCTCTTTCTTGAACTAAAGACTTCAAGTCGTGTGCATGGTTGTTAGGTTAGGCGGTATAACGGCAGGCCGCACTATATACCATAGACGTTCCTGTACGAATACATTTTGTTTTCGTTCTCATCGGCCGCGATATTATATTCTCTCCATGATTTTTTAGTCTTTGGCTACTTTTACCGCGCAGTCCACCACTGCAGGTGCACCCGTGCATATAAGTATTATATACTTTGTGTTCGAATACAATACGCGGCTGCAGCTATAGTGCATAATATATCTTAACCGATTAGTAGCTAATATAGTATTAAGAATAAAATATCAAACAGTACCTGATATTGAACCGTTAATTGTTCCGCAGCCGACAAAATGACCCTTGTACAACCCTCCGTGGAGATGCAACAACACATCCGTACCGAACTGAACGAAGACGTGTCGACCCGGGACAAGGATCTGGAACACATCAAGGAATGGTTACATTTGCAGCCGCACCTACCTCAGTTTCACGGTCAGTTCATACATGATATTGTATATTATAACCCGTCTCAACCACATGAGCGAGTATAAACGAAAAAAAGAAAACACCGTAGACGAAAACGTCAATTCGAAAAGTTTCTTTGTATAAAAAAAAAACAATCTATTTTTAAACTATTTTATACCACCATTCACTCCTCTTGTCGAAATATATAACTATTTATTTCATCTACGTTTATCGATAAAATTTATTATTTTCACACGGTATAAATATTTTACTTCTTATATGATACATGAATCGATATTACTATCCAGATATGGGTATAGTCATGAATCGTAAATAATAATATTACATCGCTCCACTGATCACACACGTCGCACGTTGAAAGGACGGACACACTTTATTTATTTATTGTAAAATAATACCATTAATTCGATTTATATAAATATAGAAACGCGATGGCCCGTGATGAGTATACGGTTCAGTTAAATGTGAGTTACGTCATAATACTAACTAAAATAAAGTGTATTGGGGAAATATGAATTGAACAAACACATTACAAACATTATGTGTATTTATATCAATTATAGTTCACTTTGTAGATATTTCGCACAATTATTATGAAGTTACGTGACATTGATACATGTGGCAGATTAAGTAGAATTTAGATTACGATACGAAGCGTACTATTACTATAATTAGAAATTTTTCTTTTAAATTCAAGTAGTTTAAAATGAAATAAATGGATTATTAATCAAGGAACCAGTTTACAGGGTACATGATGTGGACAATTCATCGGAAGATTAAAAGATAAACAATTACAATCGTAAAAATTTATTATTATTTATTTGTTATTATTGTACTTATTTAATTACCGTACACTTACTGCAGTTATTTAAGCAATACGGTTCGTCCTAATGCCTATATCATTCACTACCAAGTGTCATATTTTTTTATCCACCGTTGGTTGTTTTGTTTGAATTATTGAGTTAGGTCAAGGCTATTCAAAAACGATTACTAAAAATTACATAAACCAAATACAAATAGAGAACCACATTATATAGGCTTAATAGGTGTTTTGACCGCGATCTCTGCAACATTTAAACAGTAGAAATAAAATTAAATGCCAATGTTATTATAATATACATATTATCATATTCTATAGCGATTACACGAAAGGTATGAAAAATAATACACTTAAATGATCCATAAGAATAATTACATAAACGACTAAAACAGTAATACGATTTTAATATTAACCAATGCACATCGGATAAGCTTATGTAATCTGAGAGTTGTGAACTGTACTATAGTTATGGGTAACAATAATTAAAGTTGCAATTATTTTACTTATTAGTTGTTTCCTTTGTAACGTACCTAATGCATACATGTGTGTGTGCAAGTAAGATTTCTTGTACATAAATTAAAAATATAACAAGTGTTAACAGTTAATATGATTTCATAATAGAGAAGATTACAAATGTATTTGAGTAAAAACCGAATATGATGTTCTTTTTTTAACTTGCAATAACTTTTATTATTTTTTTCATCCGATACCGCGTGCAGTTAAAGACGTTATAATTTCCGTATTAGGTATATCTAGAGATATTAAACAACCTAGATAACTAATTATCAATATCGCCTATCACCTAAACGGAATCCAGTTGTTGTAAACAGCGGCCATTTTAAAGAGGTCAACGTCTTACAGCTTGATATAGTAAAATATACTTCTGTATATTATGATTTTTTTTTATTATTTAGTTTTTATAAATTTCTTTATTGTTTCTTCTATCCATATTTTATTTATCAGCTGTTTCAAGTTTATCATTAGAGTAATTCCTCCTTTCTTTAAAAGTTCCAATAACATTGAATTCAACTTGATACTTAAGGATTTAAAAGGCTTTGTTTTCTTATTGACATGCCATCAAGAACTAAATTACAATCTTTGTCTTCTGTTGGAAAATACTGAAAGGCTTCAAAAACTTCTTTAAAAAAACCAGGTTCAGCATTTACTGTAGATGACCAATTAGAAATTGATGATGGATATGGTAATGTCATAATACTTCTAAAAATATTAAAAAAGTATTACTTTATGAAATGTAAATTATATATTTATTTTCAGTATTTTAATGTTTAAATGGATAAAATATGAATGCATCTAAAAGTTATTATATAATTAAAATTATTTATTAAGTGGTTTTTATCAATACTCCAGAATAACAAAGCCATTTTATTTTTTTAAAATAGGAATAAAAAAAAAGGAAAATAAAAAATAAAAGAAGGAATTATAATTTTAAAAGCATAAATGCATAATATAATATAATACTTTATAGACTTAATAAAACATTACGTTTAAAATAAAATAATATAATCTATATAAACATTATGCAAGCCTATATATATATATATATATATATATTAATATATGGAGTTGCACATATTTGTTTTAAATAATAAGAAAGAAAAGCAAAAAAAAGCGTGTATATACCTACCTACAAAAATTATAAGCCTTAGAATAATAATGCAATGTTAAAGCAAATTGTTTAAACTCATCAGTATATCTACGCCCATGCGAAAGTTTTTTAGAATTTTGAAGCTGGTTCTTGAAAAGCTCTAATGTTATACCATCAAACTGATCAAGTAATAAATCTTCAACTGAATCATCAACAAAACCTTTCTTTTTTAAGGATCTTGTTAAATCTTTCAAATTTGTATTCTTAACTGTTGCCTCCTAACTTTTTGTTGTAAAACTTTTACTTTATGTCTTAGAGCAATAACAGTATGATGTAGAGGCTTTTCTTTAGTTTGAACACTTTTATCAATTTTAATATTTTGATTTTCATTATATGTACTTGTAATATTTTCAATTACCCTATTATTTTCATTCGTTGATGATATAAGCTGATGGTTCTCAATCCTCACTGTGTGGACTTCTTGTGGTATTATACGTTGAATTGTACATCTAGGTTTTTTAGGAATTGATTGGTAATATGAAGGCATAGCAGGGAATATAGTTGGAACAGCATCTGATTTTAAATGTTTTTTTGTATGTACCAGGTCTTTTCTAAAATGTCACTAGATAAAAAGTTTTCAGAACATATTTTTGAGTATATAGTAGGAGTAAATTGTTTTCTTTTCATTGCCAATAACCACTGTTTTAAAATTTCGGGATTGCCTAAAGGAAACCTGTAAAATAAATACTTAATATAAAATATCATTATATAATTATTAATATAAGTATGTCAATATTGTGAATGTGGAGGATTGGTAAGTACACAAGAATTATGTTTGATAATTATTATTTTTTTTTCAAATGAAATTATTTTAGGACACAGAGTGCTATTATAAGTGTGTACAATTTTAAGTGTTAATTATAATTTTATAATATACCTAAGTAATATTTTGTTAATTACATATATATGGCCATTGGACAAATTAATGAGTTAAAAATTGATATGAAATTTGAAAAACAATGGTAGACTTGGCAATTGTGGCATTGCTGTAAGCCTATTATTTTTTTTTTTATTTTATAAAATATTAAATAAAATTATACAATTTTACTCTTTAATAACTTCTTATTTAGTACGAATATATTATAATTATTAACTTACCAAAAAACGATAATCCACTCTCAGATTTACGCCGATTACTAAAGCCATAAGCTGCACAGACAACAGGCATAGTTTAAACTATTATTATTCACTATTAAATAACATTTAATATTAACTAATAACAATTATTACTCAGTAGCTATATTGTATCATGCGAGTTGTAAAAAATTAAGTTAGCAAAATAAATAATAAATATAATTTATAAAATGAGTTATTGTAGTTAAATGTATGCACTATGACTATAATAAGAATAAATGTATGGGCATAGGTACATAACACGATATTGACCTCTTTACAAATGACGGCATTATCAGCCGGTCGGTACGTTGCGGCTTCACTGATAGACAATCAGTTAGTTATCTAGGTTGTTTAAAATCTCTAGGTATATCTGAATAAATTCTTGAACGTTATCTCAGATAATGATGAACTTTTGGGGGAGGGGGACATTTACGGACCTCTTAGGACCGATAAATTAAGAATAGTTAAAGATATTGAAATATATATCATTGCTGATTTATGTAGATAAGTAGACGTTATGCTTGTACTAAAGACAATACAATCATATTATATAATCGCATATATACCAATAACTCATTTAATATTCATAACTCATATATATGTATATATAGTCTAAAAATAACTTTTTTCTAATATCAATACCTACATATGTGTATAAGCATGTTGGAATAAAAAAAATATTTTGTCTACCACTTTCCCATCCCCTTCCGTGAAAAAGTTACTACCGCCACTGATCTCAAAGGGTCTACTTTGAGAGTAAATATTTTCCGCAAACTATGTGTTTTAACTTTTAACGAATTACGGTTTAGCCCCGACACAATGAAGATATTAAGGAGTGGCTTAATGAAAAACACAACTGCCGATATTAAAATGATGATAATGAAATCTAACTGTTGGATTTATTGTTTCCAGATGACGCACGGATCATGACGTTCCTTAGGGGATGCAAATTCTCTTTGGAAAAGACTAAAAGGAAGTTGGACATGTACTTCACGATGAGGGCCGCTGTACCGGAGTTCTTCAGCAACCGTGATCCAACGCTGCCAGAGATCAAAGAAGTGATGAGAGTCGCGTACGTACATTTTACACATTTGATCTCGCGGGGGTTAAACTGCCGGCCGGCGCCAACGGATTTTAACGCTGTAACGATATTATGTTTTTCACATCGAACCGTGAAAATAAATTCTATATAGGGTATAGGTACAACATATCGTGTTATATTTTCATAATTTCGATTTTCTCAATAATCGTAATCGGTTGGTATTGTAGTATATTTATATTACTGCTGCAACGGAGGTACGCAACTGCACTCGTCCGGACACTTATGGTCACCGTAAGTAGGATACATTTTGTTTTCGATTTAAAACCTACGTAATACGCGCTATTGTAATTTTTTGTTCGTTAAAAAATCCATCAACAACCGAGTCAATGCGTTTTGAGCGGACAAGTGTTTCGTACGACACTCCAATTAAACGTTATTATCTTGCAGTACAGCCGATATAGCGGGGGTTATGTTCGGCTCGATTCGATGTCTAAAATACTTTTTGTTGTAAAAAATCATTGACCGACCATGTGATTGCATTACATCATAGTGTGTACTATAATAATAGTCAATCATAACGCCATAAATAATAATAATAATAATAATAATAATAATAATAATAATAATAATAATAATAATAATAATATAATAATATAGTAACAACGCAGCTATAATAAACGATCATCGTTTCAGATTTTTCCATTCTCTACATACGTAATAATAACTATAATAAGCCATAAAACCTTAATATTATAATATTATCAAGCGGTTATATAACACGCTTACAGTGCTTACACGTCTTACCGATTATTGTTACAATGTCGTTGTTAAATTGATTATTCATTCACCCCTTCCCAAAAAAAAAAAAAAAATCTCTGTTTATTCTTCGCGTACGTACTCTGCGCGTGAACCCAATCTTCCCGGTATTCCTGGTCGCCACCAAAGTCGAATTGTTTACGCATACATCAGTGTCGATTTATGGGGGTGGTAGATAAATTATTAGTAGGTAGTATAGATCTCTTCGAGGCTTCTTTTTTTTTCTACAAGGATTATAATATTAAATGGATGTGTTTTCTCTTGTGTTTTATGAACGTTTAAAATTCTTAAAAGTATGATAGGAATATAATATTATATCTTTATTCTATCTGTATCTTGACCGAACTACTACGTTATCAATAAAAATTTAAAATATATATATATATATATATACATATATATTTTGTTACTAAAGAAATGATCAAGTTGATAATTCCGCATTTCTTATAGGAAAAATCTTAAATACGCCACTGGTGTACATTATTATCATTATTATTATCATGTGTACAGAAACGTGCCACCACTTCCGGGTCTGACCCCAAATGGCCGTCGGGTGGTCATGATGCGTGGTGTGGATTTGGAGCAAATCGCGGCGACCGTAGCTGATGGCATGAAAGTAGTGTTGATGATCGGTGACATAAGATTGAAGGAGGAAAACATCGGCGTGGCCGGAGACGTGTACATTTTGGACGCCAGCGTGGCAACGCCTCAAAACTTCGCCAACCACTTTGCCAAGTTCACGCCATCTCTGATCAAAAAGTTCCTCATTTGCGTACAGGTGCGTTATATTTTGTACAGAACACGTAGTTTGAATAATATTTATGACACGATTTTTCGTTCTCAAAAATTTATTCGGATCGGCTAGAATCGGCTTGACCGTGGAACGATATTTTGCTTCTTTGTTCGACTTTCCAGTTCAACATAGAGACGTCAATATAATCTATTATTTACCATTAAAATTCGGCACTAAAAGTGTTATTTTTTCCTAAATTTAATTCCAAATCCTAACTACATATTTCCAAGTGATTAAAATGAACTGTTTTAAATTAAAAATGTTTAATTTGGCTCAATGTGATATCAAACCCACAGCAATGGTTAGTTTTCGTTATTACTTATGTTTTTTCAAATTAATCTGGAAAAGTGTTATTTAATATTGGATCATTATTATTATTATTTTCTTTTTTTTTTGACGAGGACTATGTATAATGAACCACTGCAAAATTTTTATTTCGCAAACATTTTCAACAAACTGTATATCATACCACGTAATCGAATTATGTTTGTATTTTAGGAAGCGTATCCGGTAAAATTGAAGGAAGTTCACGTCATAAACGTGTCACCTCTCGTCGACACCATAATCAACTTTGTGAAGCCTTTCCTCAAAGAGAAAATACGTAACAGGGTAAGTGCGCGACCGCTACTATATGTGCATAAACAATGCATGGTCGTGTTATTGGGTTAATTAATATATTACAAATTAGTACTGGACCGTATTGATTGTATTTTTATTGTCCGTAGATCCACGTGCATTCAACATTGGATTCGTTAAACGAATTTGTTCCTAAAGACATGCTTCCCGAAGAATACGGAGGCAAAGCGGGACCGATGTCTGAAATTAATCGTAAGTCTGATGACGGAATCGTGGTCGTATTTCAGCAAACAACTAATTCGTATAATTTTATGTGCAGGTCAGTGGTACGAGAAGATGGTCACTTACAAGGATTGGTTCAAGGACCAGGAAAAGATCAAAGCTGACGAGTCCAGACGTCCTGGCAAGCCCAAGACGCACGACGATCTGTTCGGAATGGAAGGTTCCTTCAAACAACTGTCCATCGATTGAAAATCGCACACACGAGCATAATATTGTTTTTTATTTTATAATATGTTAGGAATTTTTTTTTTTTAATTCGTTCGATAACACGCGAACACTTTACACAAACTAGGTGGTAGCATAGACACGTATTTTTAAATCAACTCATGACATTTTCCATACACACTATTACAAACCACAGTTCGGACTCATCTATACATTGTGCTTTCACGTGCGGATTCTTAAGTGAATTGGTATTTGTTTTTACGTATGATTTCAAAAATATTCACTTTATATTCCTATACGTGTGCGCTTCTGCCTCATTTATTTTTATTTTTATTGTTCTCGTAATACTAATTACTCTTTATAAATATTATACTCCGGTGCATAGACATAATATTATATCCCTAATATACCTATAGCTACCAAAATATAATGATGATATACAAAATAAGCACTTCTTCATTTATGCGCACGAACTTCATGATTTCATTTTTGTTATTATTATTTAGAATAGTTTATATGTTAAAACTAATTATTATTGTTGTGTACTCAATTTGAAATCAGAAATAATATGTTATCCTTAGTTTTACTAGAATTTTTTACCTCAAATAGTTTTTTTTTTATACAAACATTTTATAAACTTATATGTAACAATGAGCGAAAATAAATCGATAATTTTCATATTCACGTTGTATTTATCTTACAAAAACATGAATCAAATTATATATATACCAGATCACACGGTTGACTTTTAATAATATACGACCACAAAGCCGTAGCGTTGTAATAATTTTTATTAGACTACTAAAACTCAGGTTTAATTGGACTTATTTTATTATTTTTTAAACCATCGACTTTTTAATTTGAAAAAAAAATGGTTCGATAATATATTTTATTACTAAATCTTATCACTGCAGTTTCCATTGAAGTATACAAGATAAATCAATTGTCGCAGTCGTGTGAAATCAAGTAAAAGCTTATTGATTCAAGGCCGAACATTTAAAATACTTTAAAATATTCATAACTTTAATTCCGTACACAAACAAGACGTTTCGCAAGAAAACAAGAAATCTTATTGAACCGAATAAATAGTTGATTATACGTTGTTGTACATTTATACAGGTTGATCCAAATAATGGAAACCCTATTTTATATTTTTGGGTTTCTACAAAATTCTGGTTTTTCAAATACATTTGAGTACTAGGTACCATATTGGTTTATTACAATTATATCTCCTAGCCCTTGATCTCTTGACAATCTATGTATCGCCATAATGTTGAACGTTATAATTTAACAATGAAAAAGTAAATACAGACACAGGGCACTCTAAAATGTAATAAGCAAATTTGAAATTTTTAATATTATAAAATTTTTTATTATACTTAATAATATAAGTGTGTATTTGAGTTGAGTTCATAGGGGGAAGGGGGGACAACAATTTTTTTTCTATACAACCTTAAAAATAACTATCAGTTGATTACCTAAAAGCTCATATTCTTAATGCGCATTCGAATAGATAAAATATACAAGTACCAAACTGGATTAAATATTATTTATATAATATATATATATATATACTTTATTTATACACTGAATATAAGATAACTCTTAATAATAAGAAAATAAGTAGTATTTTAAATGTTTCTTTAAAGTCTATGTCCTACAAATAAAAAAAAGCAACAAAAAATCATAGGTACCTACCTTAATTTTTAAAATAAACAATAAAGATATATGATATATCAATCATTAAATTTACTCATTGTACAATAAATGTATGTTACTGATTGTAAATATTCTTTAGTTTTTTTTTTTTTTTTTTGAAAAACTAAAAATATTGTTCATATTAAAAACGACGACACAGTCCGTGTTAAAGAACTACTATAATATTGTTAGTACGACTGGACGTTTCTAAATACGAATCCGAAAAAAACGTAAACACAATCATTGCGAGTAAAAGCACGTATGCAATGGCGACTTAAAAAAGTATAATGACATCGTTAAATCATCACGACCGAATTATTATTATTCCGACGGAAAGTTTCTATAGATGCGAATTTGAAAAAAAGTAACGGGTACGACGGCGGAAAACTCGGAACGGCGGCATTGCGTGAGTCCCTTTATCCCTGCACGTATGCGGCCCACAGCGGTTGGTTCTTGCGCAGTTCCTCAAAGTCGACGACCATCACCTCGGACCACGTGGGTTCGTGCGGCGGTCAGGCGGTCAGATCCGAAACGACAGGTGACGAGGGCGCAGCGAGTTCCACGGTTATATCGCCGGCGGCGGAGGCTACCTCGACGGCATTCGACGATGACGACGATACAATAGGGTTATCGTAAGTCCCAGGTACACCGGGTAATGTCACCAGTTTATGATTTAGGTTCCGGTCGCCCCATTAGACCCTACAAAAGTCCCGGTTAAGTGTAAATAAAATAAGTACAAACAATTATAAATTATATTTTAAAGTTTGTATGCTACAACCTTTAATTTCATGTCGGACACTCAAGATTTTTTTTTATGTTATTGATCTTTAACCCAAAATATGTGGCTATTATAATTTTGTATCACTCCGTTCAGAATCTAAAAAAAAATAAAAACAAAGTATAGTACAACATTATAAGTAAAGATATGGTTACAATCAAAGATATATAAAACAACTAGATAGCCGACTCGATCTTATCATTGATGTACGGCTGCCATAATATGTCACACTGGTAATACTTACATTTATAACTTATCACCGGTAAAGTAATTGTGGGATAAAATTTGAAATTTTGGAATTTTAATGGAATTTCTCTTAAAATTCAAAATATGCTATTCAAAGATATTTATTATTCAATTTGAATACTATTATTATTTTATACAAATTTATTAAATTGTGTTCTAAATTTTATGATTTTCAATAATTTCAATAAAATGTCGTTGAAATTATTTTTGTAAATGTTTCCAGTGGCGTATTTGAGAGTTCATGTCGGGAGGGGGAGGGGCGAATTTAAAAAGTTTATCCAACTACTCACACAAACTTACCAAGACATAATGAATTTTATATTGCACATGTATAACATATATAAAGTAATAAGTTAAACATATATGATAAAAAAAGCAACATATTTATAAAACAAAATCTATATTTCTATGTTTTGTATTAGCAAATCTATTTATAATATCATCTATTGATATAGTTATAGTATGATGTATGTTTAGCAAAGCCAAACCAGTCATTTTGGATCTTAACCATGTTTTCAATCTAACAAAAAAAGCAACAAAAGTAAGCAAAGAGAAAAATTATAAGTTTTTTTTTAATTCAATTTAAGAAAAAGAACTTATTCTAATAATACCGGGGACTAAATAACCCATGGGGATCTAGTTTGCCAGTGATCTACATAACGTAGTGTGCATGACGACATATGTACCACAAAGAAAAATGTATGAACATTTTTACCAATTTGTTATCATCGACACAATTTTTCGGAATTTTTGTTTTTAAATTAAATACTTAAATACCCTATATCCATAAGTTATATAAAATTTTTTTGGTCTAAAATTTCTCGGAGGGGGGCGATTGCCCCCATCGCCCCCCCCCCTCAAATACGCCACTGAATGTTTCGGTCGGTATTTGAACTTTTATGGTAATCCTACGATACGGATGATGCGATGGTGGCTTTTTCATAATGTTATGTGGAAGCGGAGTATTCGAGATACGAGAAGATAACGCGGTGCATGGATATACAACCTTGCAACAAGATTTCTTCCAAAGTAGTTGTGAGAAATTCGTGACATTTCGATGAATGTTTTTCATCCATTTTGGGATTTCCTATACTTGAAAATTTTAAGTGCATACGCGTACACTCGTGGGCGCGGGGTGGAGGGGAATACCCAAACCCCATTTTATGAAGTTCGACACGCATACGTTTTCATTTTTCAACTGTACCAGTTTACCCAAGCTTTCCGTAATAATCGATTAATACGTGTGTTCGTACGTGTGTAGAGTGGTAGGTATATATACGCGGGCATAATATTGTAACTACCAATACGTGTTAGTCGTGTGTTATGCAATATCGCAGGCGCACGCAAGAAATCGCTTTACTTGTGAAAGTCACGCCGCCGCCGCCGCTGGTTGCCGATTTTCTACAGCGCGTATTCTCGGAACTCGCAATGCCACGAGAATATTTTATAATGATAATTATTATTTTTATTATTACTAATATCGTTACACGGTAGCTACAGTTTGTAAGTGTCTCCGTCTCTATCTCTCTCTCTCTCTCTCTTTTTTTCTCTCTCTCAAACTATCTCTCTTTCTCTCTCGATATACTATATAGAATCCTCTGATCTGGGGGGACTCGATGTGCACTAGCCGTACGACCACTTGAACTCGAAATCTAAAATCTCGCTCGATCGTTATCGATACGTTTACCTCGACATGTTTTATAATTTTTTTTTTTTTTCATTTAACTTTTTTGTTTTTTTGGTATTTTTTTTTTTCTGTTTGACTTTTTGTGTTCACAAAAATGCGTAAATCAATCGGTTCCGACCCGGAATGTCCCGGGGGGGTGATGACGCGGCGAAAGAAAACAAATGCGTCCGAGTGACTATTCGCACCCCACTTTCGAAAACCGGTCAGCGTCGTCGGGTGGAGCGGCCTAGCCCGTAGCAACGTAAATATTGCGAGTATATAATAATAGTAATATCGCGTTGCGGACGGTATATAATAATCTATTCCACTACGTTTATAATACGTATACACGTACGTCACGAGGAATGAGCACAACCAGTAACCACCGATTGATATGGTTCGAATGATATTGTTGTTGTTGCCTGCCGGGCTGCAACGTTTTTCACAAAAACAGTAGGTATAATATTATTGCACGCGAAGAAGAGGTAAGATCCGACGCGTTACGTGACATCTCCTCATCACAATGAAAATAATTAGTACAGCGTTGATATTTAATATTTAGAAATGTATAGATGAGAAGTTCCGTTCCCTCTTACGTCCTATAGGTTCGAACATTGTTTGTATGGTTTGAAATACATTTTAAAGAATAAAGTATGAAAATCGAAGAAATATTAAATAGTATTAATAAATACCTTTTACTGGCATAACTACTTCTCAATTTAAAGCCTTAAAGATTGGCAAATTATTTTTTTACGTTAACTCAATGATATACATACTAAACATAATAATACTATACCAAAACACCCGTCATGAATGTGGAACGGCCAACAAGGACTTACATATTCCTAGATATAGACGTACACGAACTGCACTATTAATTATTATCGCGTTCAATGACATAATTATGTAAAATACAACATTTAAATTCTGCGCACTGTCAGGGGCAAACGCAAATACCAGAGCAATTTATATATTGGTGAGATGAGTTAAGGTATATACATTCTTTCAACATAAAATTAACGGATGACTTGCACATACCAAAAATGATTATTTTAACTTTTAAGTTGTTATTTACGCCAGATAAAAATGTTTCGGATTTTCTAACGTTTTATTTCCCCAAACTTGATGTACGTTACCGAGAAATATTATTGTGCCTCGTGCATTGTAATTTTATTGTACTAACAAGCTTTTAAATAAATTTAAATATTTTTTTATTCCCGTTTAAAATACGCAAAAGATGTTGAAAAATGATCTGTTGAGAAAATATTGAGTAAAATACTAAAATACACTTACAGTTAATTGGCGATCTTATAATGGATTTCGGGGAAATATAATTTTGGGAAAACTCATACTTTTATAAATTCAAAATTATTTAACACCACGTGGTATCAGTCGATAATTAGAGTCCTGGACATTAGGGTTATTGTGCCTGTTGATCTAACGCTTATTTCATCGTGGACCTATGTCTATGAGAAGTGATTCGACGAAAAAAACGCAAATATCATTTTAGTCTCTGGACGTAACTCGTCGTTTCGACAGCAGCCTCTACTCCATTATATACTCTCCAATCGTTCTTCCCTTGTCACATTCATATTTGAGTTACACACAGAGAGATTTCATCGCTCCGAAGATTCGTTATATTCAGCAGTGGCATATATTAAAGGAGAGACGTAGGCCTAACAGAATTTTCGATGATTTCGTATTGTGCAACCTCAGGTCTAAACACGCATTTTTAATGCAACGATAACATTTTTCGCTATTCTCAAGCGTCTCTAGCGAATAATATTTTTATGCACCCCCAACCTTTGGGCACAGCAATATTTTCAACTTTGTACTACAACATGGTTGAACCGTGGTCCGTAGTAAATATAATATGAGTACCTAATGCGGTAAACGATTATAATATAATATTATAATTATAATGAGTGCACCGTGGTAAGAGGACAATGCATATACATATACACCGTTGTTGCACGTTAAAAATGTATATTAATCATTGGTTGGGACGTTTTCGTGGTTCCAAACGATCCGTTGAAAGATATATTATGCTATTCAATTCTGATTCCTAGAATATTACACGTTTATAGCAATTAATTGTAACCACTGTTCCCTGTGTTCCCGCTTTGCAGTTTTATTAACCCAAATACCATATACGCATAGATACACCAACATTGGTAATATATTATTGTCGTGCTATAATTTTTAATATCTAAAAAAAAAAAAAAACTTAAAAAAATAGTTTCCGAAAATCAAGACGAAACACAATATTATTTTATGTGTGTATAAAACGGGGGATGAAATCCGGTAAAAATCCAACGGTGGTCGGGGAGAACTGTTATGAGCGCGCGTTCATAATGTCGACGACGAAACGCGCGTGCAGTGTGCGCGCGCCACGAGTATGTGTGTATGCGTGTGTGTGCTGGCCGAAGCTGTTTTGCCGTCCCGTTCGGTGGGCGGGCGATCGGCTTTGTTTGACAGTTCCGCCGTCGCCGCCGCTGCCACCACCGCGACCGTCTAGTCTTTTATTTTTATTTTTTCTCCTGTCGCCCACCCGTCGTACAGCGTGTAACACACAATACAATATTATATTACTGTACGGCGTTCGACTGCCGCTCGCGTCTCTTCGGTTCTGCTGCTGCTCCATACCTGCACATCGTCGCGGCCGTCGTCGTTATCATTGTTGAACTTGCCCACCGTCGCAGTCAGTCGCGATCGCATCCCATAAAAAGAAAAAGAAAAAAAAAACTTTACTTGCGCGACTTGCACGAAGTTTTCAATCCATCCGGACGTCGGCTTTCCGTTACTCGTGCGTACGCTACCAGGGGTCCGCGGACCTGTTGATCGAACGTATACCGAAGACCGCGGCAAAGGTATGACTATACTATACTAATTATTTTGACAATACTATAACATAAGTACTATCTACAGAGCTTCAAGACTTATAGCGTAACGTTTTATAACGGGAAAAAAGTCCGAAAATTTAAACGATTCTCCATTAAAGCAAAGTATTTATCATTAAACGTTATTAATTAATACGCCGCAGTCGAATTATTCTAACAATCTTTAAGAAACATATATTATATATTATCAGATCGCTGTGTTGACATTCCAAAAATAAAAACTAATATAAATTTTTTTAAAATACAGATTTATCAATTTGTTGGTTTTTTTTTTATAAATTTTAAAGTTTGAAATTTAAACCTTATTATAATATTTTTAACCCCAAGTTTTGTACTTTTTCAGTTTTTTTTTTTTTTTTGACATGGTACAGTAATAGGCGAATATAAAAAATTAATTTAATTTCAAAATAACACCATTGCAACCGGGTTATATAGTTACATTTTATACGATTAAAATTACGGCATTTGAGAATACAGCTTTCGGTTGTAATCTAACATAATACAATATAACGACGAGTTTTTTCCTTTCCTTATACCGGAAACTCGTTGGAGACCAAAACACTTCCAGTGATTTTTTCTCACGCTTACTCGTCCCGCACAAATGGACAGTGATGGTACTCACTGTTCCAGTGCGCGAAATGTGCACTTTCCGTATATAGTACGTTTTATTAAAAACTTTTCCTAGAGTTTATTCGTAAACCACATGACGTATTAGTTGTAGTATATATTGCGTATGGTACTCACTATTCCAGGGCGCGAAATGTGCACTTTCCGTATATAGTACGTTCTATTAAAAACTTTTCCTAGAGTTTATTCGTAAACCATATGACGTATTAGTTGTATTATACATTGCATATTTTCCAAGTAACACCACCACAACTATACTATTACACTAAGGTTGTCGCTATTAACACGTTCCGCTGTTTGAATTAATCGAATACATCGAGATGTATAGAAATCCATTAGACATTATTATTATTATTAAACGATTCATATTATGCTTGTGACGATGGATTCGTATTTACATGTATTATCATTAAGTGTCACATGATTTGCAAAACTAAATTGATGTTAATGTTATTCATAATTTAATCGTTTTAAAATGTTTATTAAATCAAAATATTGTCTTTTTAATATGTGAATATGTTTCAACCGATCAAATATTCAATATGCATCATTATGTATTGTCACATTTCCGTAATACGTATATTTACGTAATAATATCATAATTTATGAATACGTCATCGTAATAATTTATACTTGTGATCCTTTCAACGAATTATATTACTGATTCGTATACATTACATAAATCGATTCAATTTGGCCACGAGCAAAAATTATTTTTCAATTATTTTCAGTAATTATTGCTATGTTTATACGAAAGTTATATTTTTCAAACGAATAATTATCAAATTGTCCCCTAATCAATGGGATCGCAACGTTTGTTTGCAATTAAAAATTCACATGCAACATTTTTTTGTTTAATATTTTGATGCACAAAATTAGAATTTTGACTAAATAACTATAAGTACTCATCAATATTTATTATTTAGATTTTAGAGTAATAATAATGATTGGAGTCCGAGTGTCAGGATAATACCTACAAAATGTTAATGCGTATAACTTTTTATCGAAGTAATTGCTTTCAATTATTAATAATTTTTTTTAAATTTCCTTAATTGACTGAGAAGATGAATACGTTGACTATAAAAGTAAGAATAATCATTAAAGTAGTAACGTTTTTTTATTTTTTCAACATATTTTCGTTTAATAATATTTACTCTATGAAGTGACCTTGAAAGATACATATAATAACGAGTACTATACATAACACGTGATCAGCTTAAATTCTTAATATTACAACTGTATTATACGTGTAAATCTTATTGTATTTTATGTATACTTAATAAATGCATATGTTACTAAACCAAATTTAATTGTTATGGTTGCACGATACGGTTTGTACTGAAAAAAGTAAATCGTGTTATTACTTGTAATCGTGCGCTTGTTACAGTTTTACGTGAAAAACTTTAGACTCGATCAAACACACACACACGTCATATAGTGAAAGGCGACGGTTTTGCAGTAGCGATGACTGCTATGCAAATAAATCGTTCCAACGTAACTGCTATTTTGTTCGTCGAAGTTTTATTCGATTAACTTATAAGACGTGTAAAAACATAATGCAACTGAATGAAAAAAAAAAAAATAATGTACTTAATTATTATAATCAATAAATCAAAACATTAACAGATGATTGTGAAACACAGCAGGTCAACAAGAACCAATCGTAATTACTGCGCGTAATTCTACTTTTTGAACAATAATTTGTAGTATTTAAGTATCTATGTACAGATATAATCGACTGCCATCTCAGGCGATACAGGTATAATACAATGCACGTCGATTCCCAGAAGAGAATCGTATTTGTAACATTCGAAAACTATTAGGTTGATTCGTTAATTAAATAACGGCATAATTCGCGTTTCGTTTAGGATAAAATCATACTATTGTCCATCGACGTTTCCACTGTTGAGTGTATTTTACGCATCATGCGTCTATATACATATATTATAGTTAAAACGTATGAGCACGAGAGTCCGTAATTCCATGTGGTAGAAAATTTGGTTTCAAAATAAACGACGTCCCGTTATACCACGATTGCGATCGAACACACAATTGTATAAAGGAATTTATAGTAATATATTGTTTAAAATGCGTTATCAATATGTACCTGCAGTATTCTTAAATGGGTACGAAAATGGCTTTTTTTCAATTATTTGTCGATTTTGTTTCCTGGTAACTTTCGTTTAAATACTGTTTGTAAATAAGATAATAATAATTCTACTCGATAAAAATGGTCGTATCTCGTTTTTTGTAACTTTTCAGGGTGATTTAAACAAATATCGAATTAAAATTGTTATTCTATTTTTTAATATACTCATACTTGTCTGAAAATGTGCGTTTATACTGAATACTATGTATATATAAAATATCGAGATACGATCTTGTTCGTTGAGACAGCCGAACTTGTATGCGTTGAATACTTAATAATTAATTAATCGGTGTACATAGAGTATCGTAATTGGAGCATTTTAAGTCTGAACTTATTTTTGTCCGCTAATTTAAAAAGTTGAATGGAGAACCAAAAAATGAGTATACTTGATTCGTCAAGACGACACTTTGAAATCACTGGCGACATTCACTCGTTATAAATGGTAATTTTTAACCAATAAACGTTATCTAAAGAAAAATCGCGTGCGGCAAAACACCACCACGTATATTCTATCTCGAGGTTTATGATTTTCATGATGAAATATATATATTATGTGTGTGTGTACCTATGTATGTATGGATATATTTTATAACCATTGTCCATTTATTCGTTACTTCGTCAAAAATATGGTTTTTCGTGCTAAAATTATCATAATATTATAGTATGCGCATTGATCCATACAGAGTGTTCCGATGGTTAAACACGTGCTTATGCGACCGAATATAATTATACAATGGCAATGGCGGTGACAAACTTATGCGATGTTCAATAATATCAATTGGATCGTTTTATCATTATATATTCAATCGTAGCACTAGAATCGTTTTATGAATCTCTTTAGTAAGAATAAAAAAAAAACGAAACAGCGGAAAAAATATACCTTTTTCTGCATATTATATGAAATATAATCTATTTACAACAATATACTATAACACACCACATTCAACCAGCTTGTTTCAGCTATACGTGCATAATATTAATGTAGCCGTTCATTATCGGAGTGGACGATGGTTCATGTTTAAAGCCACGGAACATTTCGAGTGAATATTTTCAAAATGTGTAGGCATATTAAAATAACAAATATAATTAATATTTGCATGTAATTGATTATTTGGATTTGTTTATTTTATACTAGCCAAATATGGCTCACCGAAATGATATATATATATATATATATATATATATATATATATATATTTATAGTAATATATTATTAATTATTGTATACAAGAGCGATAACTACTATATCGATGTAAAAAAATTTATGTTGTAAAAAGTCCACAAAAATTGTTGTATTATATTCTAATTTCTAATTGAATGTATTCTTATTTATATATAATATATTAATTAACATGTTGTATACCTCAATCAGACATCAGTAATTATTAAAATAACGTTAAATTAAATAAAAATTTCCTAGGTAGGTAACTAAAACTGAAAATATCATCACATCCAGCCCAGAGCCCGAAACTGTTTTTATCTTTAATAATGCGGTTTTCAAAAAAATATTTTTTCTTAGTGTATCCATATATAGTAATAACTAATAAGTATATCTGTTAAACATTTTTTAATCGTACACAGTATGGTTGGCTTGCTTGTACGCTAATTAGTTAGTGAGTTAAGGGCGGTGTATAGATTATTGTTTCTCTGTATATGCAGATTATTATCTTATACATGATTAAAAGTCAGATAGACCGAGAAAAAACGTAAACAATAAGAAATGTTACAGTTAGATATGAAATAAAAATATCAGCATTTTTTTAAAATAATATATAATACAGTTTATAAAAAAAAATAGTTTCAAAAATTAATGATTAAACAGATGAATATTATTGTTTGTAGTAGTGGCGTACCTACCTGAAGATGTCAGGGTAATTTGCCTCCCCCCAGAAGTTTTTTGATGCCATAATGCAAATTTATTGTCCAGCTTAAATAATGTTAATATTCATAGATACAGAATAGTTTAAGTTATTGATTTATTTGCTGGCAGTAAAAAAAGAAATTTAGATTTTATCATATGATTCATATTTTATTGAAGTATTTAATAATAAAGTTTTGGTTTATAATATAACCATAAACAATTTTGCAATTAATTTATGTGGGCCTCCCCCCTCAAAAAAAAAAAAATGTTTCACAGGTACGCCACTGGTTTGCCGTTAATCTTAGAAAGAAATTTGTATTAAGCCATACAAATAGTAGACTGTGTAGAGATTTACGATACGCAATACAGTTAATTCACTTAGTTACTATAATCACGTTTTAATGTATTATCATACTAACTAAATATTCATTGTGTTGTTCGTGAACAGTTCTTGGAATATTAACGCAGTGAATGTAGAGTATGAATGGAGTACGAATTACTAATATTACCAAATAAGACAATCCGGACAACACCGAAAATTTTGGTTGTAAAAGAAATCGAAATTATTTTTTTTTCAACCGGCGAAATATTTTTTGAGTTTATTTCAGCCAACTGAATTTCAGTATGCACTGAATAATGCACTAAGAAAAAAAAAAATTTAAAAAAATGTCTTAAAAATACTATTTAATGCATTCATAATAGACATTTTTTAAAAATTCCTTCGAAAAGGGCTCTCTTAAATTATTTATAACATTGAAAAAAATTATGATTTAGATATATAGGAAATCTGTATATAGTTACATGTATGTGGATATGTATATATACTTAAGTGTCACATTTATCTCATCGATAAAAACATATAATAAATAATAAAATTAGAAGCACGATTAAGCAAAATAAATAATACTTTATTTTTTTAGAATGAATTTTTACTAAATTTTTATCAAATATTGTCTATTGGTCCAATGAATTAAATAAATATAAAAATACACTAGTAAAATAGTGCAAAATAAAAGCAAAATAAAAGTTATATTTCAATTCTTTGATGTATGAAATGAACTTTGTTCCTGGAAAGTAATGTTTTCCGACATTCAGAAAAAAAATTAAATTTTATATTAAAATTCGTTCCCTATCTATAACAATTAATATACAGTTCAACTCGTTGTTTTGGTAATAAAACGTGTGCAAATGTACAATGCTGTTTTGAAAATGATTCTTCTAGAATAGATCGAATCCCGCAGTCTGGTTTTGATCACGCATTCAAAGTGTATGGTTTCGTAACTTGAAAGCGGAAATGCAACTTACGCAACCAAACAACATGACGTGCCATCAATGAGTTCAACTTTTAAAATACATAATATTACGAACGGTTGTTAAACTCAGTCAAACACCTAGACGGAGAGGGGGGCTTGATGAAGACAAAAAAAGTTCCACACCCGAACCCAACACGCGTATCTCTCATCAAACTCGCAACGTTTTTCGTATATGATTTCTTGTTCATTTCCATGCTTAGTACTAAAATGTTATTATACTATAATAATATTTAATCTTTTTTTTCTTCCACTAGAAAACATTGAATGTATAATTGAATGTGTAATTACACGTGATGATTAACGGTAATTTATTATTCTGAGTAGTTTTTTGGTCAAAATCGAATATAGACATCACATCAACTTCAGAACGTCATAAAATGAATAAATTGACAAGTTCAAGCGTTCGTTTTATTATAATATAATACTCCGAAATTAAGAAACAAAACACTACCACGCTTCAAATGTTTTATTATGACAAATGATAACTTATAAATTTGTTTCAATTATTAGGAACAATGCGCGCAGGCGTTCAACGCTGAACTTTTAAGTTAGCCTTACGTAATAAGAATCGAATGGTTCATTTCACGGACATAATATAATAATAACTGATGTATGTGTCCTTCCACGTATTTTTGAAACTTCAAAGTTCCATCAAACAACGATGCAATATGTGTACGCCGTGGGGGCGTTTAGTGGAAATCTTATGTGAATCATTCTCACAACTTGCTCAGCAGAGGTAATGAATTCCCAGTTATTTTCTTGAGTTTAGTTAATTAGTTTCTAAAATTAAACAACATTAATGTCCTTAACAGTCAATATATTATCATCACGACTGCCAACACAGTGTTATGAATTATATTAAATACTAATGTAGGTATCTTTGGCCCAGACGACCGCGGCTGCTGTGATTAACGTGATGGAAAAAAAGACTGCAAAATCAATTGCCTTTTTCTAACGTGGTTTTTAAGTTATATAAAAGTTACCGTCAACGACGCGTCATAAGCATATTTGATTTATTTTTCTATCCATTGTAGCTCGTGCATAGGTATACTTACCGCAACGCTTGTAAAGACACACATTTCAAGCATAAAAATAATGGGTAAATTTAAGTTTTTTTCGTACGTTCAATTTATTTTGTGGTAAGCCACACGACGTATCTATCTGAATCTGATGGAGACAATCACGACAAAAACAATAAACAAAACAAAAAAGAATACAATTTATATCTACACAGTGTGGTGAATATTTCCAATGTAAATCATCATCGCATTATTATACGGCGATCATCGACTGCATGCGCGTTCATCTGCACGTACGTATATACGCAGTGTATATAACATTAACCAACGTCTGTTGTTCTATTATACCAGCAGAAGTACGTGCCCACCCGGTCGTTGGGAAACCACACAATTTTCTTTTGGCGGTAAAACGTCCGTTCCACCCTAACCTACCGGCCCGAAATAAAAGTTCTCTTGTCCGGCAAGTGGACGTACCTATTTTTAATTTTTAAATAATATACGTGCGTCCGTGCCCGATCACCGCTGAAGCATGGTACCTAATAATGTTGTCACCGCCGCTGCATAATTGGTGCTATGATCGCGCACAAACGAACCTGTTCCCGAAGGTCGCGATATACATCTGTCACGGACTTTGGAATCAAATCGATACACCGTTTGTGATCGAGTAACGTGTCACCAGTATACTATCATACCGACACCCTCGTCGCACGGTGGCTGTGCGTGTATTAGCGTATAATCGTCGACGAGCGATCGAATTAGAAAGTATTGACCGAAAACTCGAGCATCTCCGAGGAGACCGGTGAAAGGACCAAAAACGTCTGCGTGGTGGCCGGCCAAATACGGATGTCAACCGGAGCTGCGTGTTTCGGATCGATCGTAATATTAATTATTGTAAAATAATTAAAATGATCGAGAAGAATATTCGAATCACCCATTGTTGTGCTTGACATACGCATGAATAACGATCACTTATTTCATTGACTGCACTAGAATTGTATAATCAGAAAAAAATTAATATTATAATTTGAAAATTTGAGATTCTACGATTGAAGAGCAAGGAAAGTGTAAATTACAATATTTTCGAACGTTATTTTCGAGACGGTCAATATTAGCCCCGAGAAGCTGCGTATACTTGTTATATACGTATCGTACGTACAGTCAGACTTATAAGAACCGAAAACCATTTGCTGGTTAGGCTAAGAGACATAGGTAAATCTATCAGGATGTTGCGGGTTTTTCGACTTTCAAGGCGCATTCTGCTATACGTTTATAACTTTCTATTTTTGTTCATAATTTTGTCCAGGCAGGTTGCATGTTTGATATTTTCACTTTAAACTTGAACACAATCGTAGTCCTCTATACATTGACCCGCGGACCATCGCTGATATATTGTAAGTTTAGTATAGCGACGGTAACGTGGTCACTCAAACGATATAACTTCACGGTAGACCTAGAAAAAAACAAAACGTTGTATACGGCTTAAGTTTGAAATGGCGTTCACAAAACACGTCATTAATAAAAATGATAACAAACATACCTGTGGCGTGAGAAAAAATTTGATCTCGTTCTATCGCATTGTGCACGTCACACGTGTATAAGATAACTTAACGCAGTTCCAGGAAAACGAAATGTACGGCCGTTATAATAATAATAATAATAATAATATAATACGTCATATTACGCGCATATGGTTGTTTCAGTTGGTGTGATAGTTACTTGTTACGAACAAGTAATAGTCAAAGATCATAAAAAACATAAGAAACTAAAATGGTAATTAATCACGTAGCGCGCACTTCGAAACGTTTTCGTTTTCTTCAGTCGTTTATTATAATATCGCACGCATCAATCATAACCGTCATGCGTTCTGTTTGTAATAATAAATTTTGACGATAATATTTAATAACTACACGAATCAGTTTGGCGGTATTATTAAATATATGTTAATCGATTAAATAAAACGTTGATTGGTTATTTTATGTGTGTTGTGTGTATGAATATACATAATATATCATCGATGGTAAAAATATTTATAGTATATTGTCAAATGTATTTTTTTTTTTTACGCCAGCTGAAGTCATACATTATATAAATAAATTCAGTAAATTTGTCAATATTTTTTAATAAGATTCCAGAGTTCGAAAAACGTTTAACAGGTTGACTGTCATGCTAAAACTATTATTGCCATGGTCGCTCTAATAAACTAACAATACACTTTTTCTATCAAGCTTTGTGGAATTCTCAAACCCTACAGGTTAAATGAATTTCTTTGTCACGTATATGGGCTCCGAGAACCGTCACAATATAAAATTATATTGTTTTATATGAAGGTATACTTTGTCATAGTCTCCTTGGAAATTATGTGATGAAATACTGAATAATACCTACCGTAAATATTGATGATTATTTCGTGAAAAAATATATTATGCCTTTGCTCGGAATCGTTTTTCTTAACAACGTGACTTTAAAATATACATAACTAATACGACCTAAGACATTCGAAATTCAGTACCGCACATCCGAGAATTTTAAAAACGTTTTCTCCGTCCTCGTCGTTTACGACCGACCATATATTATTATAATAAGGACACTATAATGTTATCGAACTCTCTGTGTACATCAGCGTGTACACCACATTAAAATGTTTTATTCGCACCGACGCAGCTATCAATAATAAACGAATATCTATTGCGATTGGAAATACCGATGTTTTCCTAGAACCTCACACGCTGCACGACCACGCGTCAAAGTCAAAATGAACGTTTACTATAATAAAGAACCGAACACAGACAGCGGCTTCAAAATGTTATAATGTGTATTATGAATTATAATATAATATATTATGTATTGTGTAAACGTGCGGTGGACCCGTATTACGACTATAGTACGTGCACCATTTTGTGTTTTAGATGAGACACGTCGTGTTGGGCTCGTTGATCTTAGTTACCGTGGCCAGGTGCTACGATTACGATAAGGTATTGCGGTTATCGTTGATGTTCTACGAATCTCAGAGGTCGGGTCACTTGCCCGCCAACAACCGCATCCCGTGGCGTGCCGACTCCGCGACCACTGACAAAGGGCAAAACGGCGAAGATCTATCCGGAGGATACTACGACGGTAATAAAATCTTAACTACATATTATATACATAGTGATTTTCTTAGTATGCTCATCCATTTTTTGGTCATAAAAATGCTAAAATTTGGATTTTTTTTAAAAATCTTTAAGTTAACATAAAAACTATGTTTTCCAATACTTTTCTTTATGAAATCTCATGGTAAGTCCTATGGCGAGCGATACAAACTTTGTTTTTTTCAAATGGGAATACAATATTTTCCACGTGAAATAATATTCAGTAAATTTTCTTGGAATATTTGGTGTACCGTAATCAAATTTCGGACCAATATTTTCGAAATTATTCAAATTTAAAATTTTATGTGAAGGTGTTAAATCAATTAGGTATTGGATGATTAGCCACCATTGATATGAAAATATTTATTATGATTACAACTTCATAATCAAAGCCCAATGGTAATTAATTATTAATAATACTTATACGGCTGCAGATAGCAGATATCTGTTGCATTATAAGATTCGTTGTATATGTATAGGTATGACATTATAACATATTACCCAATAATTAATAGTATACGTATAATACATGTTAATTCTTATCATCACACAATGCTTGTATTAAAGAATACGCAATCTCAAATCAGTAGCAAATGGCGCTGAAAAATTTCATTACAATGTAACGTACTATAGGAATATTTCTTTAGTAAGTATTTAAACTAAAACTACTCGTTCGAATTTTGATTTTGGTACATCAAAATTCACAGAAAAATAACCCCAATGGTATACCACAGTGATTTATTAGCTTTTATTCTATATATTATTCTATGTATATGTATCTACCGACTACCATACTCTTTGCCCTTGCGGGCTTTATCTATAAATAAATAAATAAATAATACTGTTTTAAGGCAACAGTATATTATACCTAATATACATAATTATGTACACAATATACGCGTATTAATATTATATTATGTAGAGTCCGGCGGCGGCGACGACCGACGCACGGCGCGGTACATCATCGTTGCACGGACTACGATTTAATATATTATGTTAATTTTGATTTGGACCATATTACAAAAAGAAGTTCATATTACAAAAGTTATATTGGTATAAATAATAATTAGAATTTGGCGGAAACAACACGATATGATTACTACGAAATATGTTGTATTTTAGATTTTGAACGGAGTGATGTGTGTGTGTTTTTTTTATACATTTATTTTTGTGTCTGGCGACACGTTTCGGAGCATAAAAATTCTTCGATTTCCTTATACAGTAATTTTTCTGAAAAGGAAGTGAATCTTAATAAAAGTTCAACATTTTCAAAACTTTTCAAAAGTTTCGGGAAAAACCTTAAAAACATTACGAAAAACGGGAATTCTTACGCAAAATCACGTTTTGAGAAAATATATTTTTTTTAAATGTTCTAACTCAAAAACGAAAAACCGCAAATACTTGGAATTGTCACCAAATGTTTATATTAGCGTTTTCTATACATGTTTGAGTTATTTAAGTATTTTTTTCTGAAATAGCGATGAAAAAAAATTGGCTCTCCGAAAAATTTTGAAAATTGAATAAAAGGTTTATTATTAATTGTAAGTACTTATCGTATTTAAAAAAAATCAAATATCGTTAATTACAAAATTTTTTATAATCGCCTAAAGCTCAAATCGTTATGAAATATATGAAAATTGCGTTAATTTACAAGTGATTTTGTAGCTGAAAATTTATAAAGTTTTTGGTATTTATACTTTAAGTTCAAAATTTTAACACAAAGTCATCCATATTTTTTTTTTCAAATATCTCTGAAAAAATTTCTTACAATCTTTCAGAATATATTTTTATGAACGTCTGAAATTAAAATTTTTATGAAATTGCATAAAACTACGATTTTATATGTTATTCTTCAAAAATTACGCATCTGCCAACCTATCATCCAAATTGAAAAATAAATTACTTGTATCAAAATATAATATACTTATTACGATTAAAATTTAAAAATATATATTATTGACTGACAAATCATTTCCGTTCAGAATCGTTTTTCGTATGCAATAATACCTATCAGTTCACATAAAGGGATATTTCAACAAGTTTTCAAGTATATTTTCATGCAAATATGGTTTTCAACATATACGGTCAACTCAACAGTATTATATTATAACACAACAAAATATACAATATACAATATAAAATATGTACATAGTATATACGCGTATGATATTATGTAGAGTCAGACGCCCGGCGGTGACGACCGACCCACGGCGAGGTATATCATGACCATCGCTCGGGCCGTGATTTTTCATTAATTATAATATTATCTTCGAATAGGGAAATACGAACTTTTTATTGTACAGGCAAATTTATGATTTTCACACGGGAATTCAAGGAGGTTGGAAGCCGTGGCCATTGTAACAGTACCGCACCCATCGCGTATGAAAACGGAAAACTTTTAAGACGAATTCGATTTCTGACGTGCCGAACATATTTTTTACTTCGAACTCATTGCGCCCAGTGATCTGATTTGTCAAATATTTTCATTTTTACCTTTATGTATTAAATTTCATTGAATTTAATCGGAAATTTTTTTTAAAAAAAACTGGCCTAATCAGTTTTATGAAATTTAGACGCGATGAATCGTAAATTTGTTCTGAGATATCAATCGTAAATATTATTTATCCGTACGCTGTCTTCACATGATACTTTGGATGTAGTGTTAGTGTATGTATATGCTTCTAAAATATGACCATGATATGTTTGGCGTGTGATAGACGTGGTCGATAAATCGATGATTTCGATTCAGAACGAAAAATTTTTTTAAGAAATCGTTGTGAAAATATTCTCATATTATATAAAATATTTTAATGTTTATCCGGCGGAATGTGCAAGAAGACGCGGATGACGTGGTAAAATAATATGTATTTCTCAAAAAATATATGAACGTGTAAGTGTATAACATTCAAACATATTGTATTGTATTCATAATACTTATGTCTTAGCTTTGAACAGAGATAGGATGTTGATGACTATAGTCATTTTTTCTCCTTCACTTCACAGTGTTAATATATTTCTATGAATAAGTTTCATTATTCACAGACTTTGATGTTAATAGTTTTCATTTCGCACGTATAATTTTAACAATCAACGCAATTTTCTGTTTTTTTTTTTTTTTTCAAATTTTGAGTGAAACTATGAATGTCCATATTAAGTATAAATTATATTTTATATTAAATGTATTTTAATTTTTTTACATTCTAATTATTTTGGGTGTTTGTGTCCACGATTTCGACAAGATAGATTTTGTCCAGCTGATGCTTTGAAGGAGTCATTTATTGAATTTATCAATTATTTTCCGAATAATATAAAAAATAAATGAAAAATTGAGAAAACCTACAATCCGGCTACGAGTTTTGAACTCCACCCCGCTTAGCGTTTTATCATCTATTATTCCAAAACTACAATTTTAGTTATTTTGTTGTTATTTTGGTTATCGTAGAAATTCAAAACATTTACTGGGTACTTATATTATCTATATTATATTATTATATAAAAATTCATAATTTTTTAAATATTTAAATTAAATTCATGCTGTTAAAAGCACTTGAAATTTTCAAAAACCCTTAAACGTATCATAATACTAATAAATTTGGTTTTAATAGGTATACTATACTTATCATCTTGATAAATATCTATAAATGTAAATTGATTCACTCGACTCCTATTTCATTTTCAATTATTTTTACGAGTTACATTGGTTTCAAGTTTAAAAGATCTATGCAACAAGCAATAATATAATCCCTGTATCTCGCCCGATAGTAGAGTCTCATTCGACTTAGGAATTTTACCATTTTATTCATTATTACGTTTAATTAATTCCTTTTTTTTTTTGTATTTAAATATGTTTCATACTCTTTGCATATTATTTGACGATTACCTTGTTTATAGCGTTGGCTGTTGTTTGTTCTTAGTATCCAATGAGCATAACATTTCCGTCACTGTAGTATTGCATATCTATTTCGGTGTGTCGAACACCCGAAGAGAGCGAATAAATGAAAACTTGCGCTTTCGCGTTGTCGTCATTACTACGCGAGACGCACGGTATTAACGAGTTGGTAATATATCATGATTGAGAACGGTAATAAAATTGGTATATTTTTATACCATGATTTTATTGTGGTTATTAGAAATATGAAATCGTTGAGCCGGAAGAATGCCAAGGACTCTATAATATCGTCCGTGTGCAATAATGACTAAGAAACATCAGAATGCACACTATGGACTCTATAGTTATTTTAGGTATTATACTAGCTATATCGTTGACAGTTTTGTTCTTTTATTTTTCTTACAATCGAGTTGTTAGATTTTTGCATTTATTTTCATTTTTCAGACGTATACACAACATGCATATTTCACTGTTGTTTACGTAGGAGTACAGAACGGTGTTGCTATAGTGCAATACCGAATTATCTTATCAAAAATATGTTTCCGATTATTTCATAACAACAATATTAATAAAATAATGACATATTATTTCATATTTCATTCACATAGGTATTACATAGTTATTTTTAATATACCAGTATATCGGTGATAGTTTTTTTTTCTCTTACAATCGAGTTGTTACATTTTTTGTATTTATTTTCAGACGTATACGCCGTACATGTTTCAGTATTGTTTATGTAGGAGTGCAGAACTATACGTTAGTGGTGGTTTAAAAATTTGTTTTCTTGATTCACATTTAATATTTTTACACCACCAGTACTAAAAAATTACTATTTATTTAATTTTTTTTAAACGTAAGGTGTGATTTTTAATATTTCTATGAATCATGTAACTCAACATACGACAGCTTCTTTGAGTCGCCACTGCTATGTATGCTAGAGTGCCAGTATGCCGATACCGAATAATCCTATCAAAAATATGTTTTCGATTCTCAACTATAATAATAATAACAAGTAGTGACAATGATTCAGTACGAGAAAGAAGAATATAGCATGAACCGAAAGCATATAATATATTATTTGATCAGCGAAAATGTTGTAACATTCTGTAACTGGAATACTCGATCAGATCAAACTGATTCTCTATGCATTAAATGTGAGATGTTACGGTACCTATATATACGTGGTATACACCACCATATTATGGTATTAAGTTTATACTATAAACATTTGCTCGATATTAAGTATAATGATATGCGATTATCAAACTCGGTCAAATAATAATAGATTTTCGATTTTTAGCGAATGGCGATCGAAGCATTATATCTGTAAATCAATGTTTCGGTATGATTTTAAGCTAATTCCGCAGTTATCAAGGACGTATATCTATACAGAGATAATAAATTCAATAATACTGTTATATTATTATAAGCAGTATTTTGTACTCAGTATTACATATATGGTATTATGTACTTATTTGTAAACGGATTAGTGATTGTCCAAAAAACGATAGCTGATATTTCGATTTCATTTTAGTCTCTTAACTATCAGGAAAAATTTGACAGATTATTAATTTGTCAATCGTTTAGATTGATACACACTACAGAAGCGCATTTTTTATTAGAATAAATTATATCGTATTGTCTCTGACGCAAAGTTTGAAAAATAATTCCTTAGTCATTGTCACCCTTACTCGGGTTGTGTTCAGTGCTGTATTAATTTCTTGCGCTTACGGTCATAATATTATGATAAAACACGAATATTAACGAATTTCGTAAATCTGAGAGAAAATTCAAAATGTATTTTTAATTCACACGAGCGCAACGTAATGAGGTTTACCAACTGAGTATAACACGTACGGCCGAGTGCTGACTGTTACCGAAAGTTGTTTATTTATATGCGTGTATGAAGTCATCGAATCACGATAACATACACCGTAAGTACCTATTTCATGAATATGACGCACTTCGATAATGCACTCCGATCGGTATTCAATTGTTGCGGCTACATATAGTATCATAATAATGGTCAATTCTGTGCACGCACCCACCCATTTACATAAAGTATCCCATTAAAACTTTTACCGACGATACTTTTCACCGTGCCGGTAATTAACTTACCGTATATTGCAGTGTACGCAGTCGATGGTCTGTTTGAAGGTCATATGGTGTTTGAAAGTCGTAATATGTTAGGCAGTGACGTAGCCAGCGGGTAGGATCTATGGGTAACGGGCCTACCCACTTTTTACCAAAAAGAAGTTTTATATCGTATTAATCGTTTAGTCAATATTACTATAATATGTATTTAAAATAATGAAATTAATATATTGTAAATACTGTTTTATATAACAAAAATAACAGTTTTTAATCGGTTCATAATATGTTACCTACATTCAAACTTATCTTATTTTGAATTTTTTTATTGATAAGATCAACGACGAAAAGTTGCAAACTAAATAATTTCATTTTTCTATTTATTGAAAGAGAAATAAATAGAAAATTAATAGATGATCCATCTGCCATAATAAGCAAGTTTGCGTCAATGAAAAAAAGAAAATTTCAATTTTCAATTTAAAAAATATTTTAGTAAAGCTATCCTATATTACATCCTAATATATATATATATATATATATGTAAATTAAACCTTTTATTCAGAAATTCATTCGTTCAAAATTAATAATATCGAAAATATAATATTTTTTGCTGATGATTAGATATATAAAAGTAGTGAGGTATGGATACCAATGACGTTCGCGCATTGCATATTTGTATTACGATATTATGTAAAACGAAGTGATTTTTCTCGATTAGACGAGCAATATTGCATATATTATAGTTATGCCTACCATAGATAATATACAAAGGATAAGCCATACTCATTATCAGGCGTTTCCGAATCTTCTCTCTCACTCAGCAAATATCAATCAAATAACTAATCGGCAAATAATGAATCATTAATTCATGGAAATTCTCGGTGTATAGGATGGAAGATATCATTATCTTATCACATAGCCTATCAATTGTGTATTATCTATGATACCTACTCAAAGAAAATAATATGATTACAGCGAGTTCCGCTTAATACGGCCACCGGTTAATATAATAAGGACAATGTCCGATCCTAATATTTTGATGCAATTATGTTAACAAGTTTAAAAATCTCCGGTTAATATAGGCACGCACTTGGGTTTATGGAGGCAGTTTTTTTGTATAGAATAATATTATGATCTATATAATATTATAATATTACTGTAGCATGTATATCCGTTAGAAGAAAATAAATCATCATTTTGGAAAAGTTAAAACGATTCTGTCAGGTTCTTCGCACAGTCCAATCACTAAAAATTCATGACGTGTTACAAAGTCAACAATCGCAAGATTTCTTGAAGCAAAAAATACTTTACATAAAACATTAAAGTTAAACCATACATGTGGTGCGGAGAAAAAACGTGAAAGGGAAGTGAAAGATTCCGGAATAAACGAGGAATTGAACGAACGGTTTTCATTGATAAAGAACTGTGGTGTTTACATTTCTGGCTGGGCTGGTGTTGAAAGCCAAAGTCGAAAAGTTAGTCCAGTAAATTGGTAACGAGAAGATTATTGCTTCTAAAGTTAAGTTAAATGAAAGAATAGGCACAATATTTTATTTAAATGCCGTGTGCAAATGACACTATTTAATGAGTTATTTTATGTAGTTATTTTATTTAGTATTTTATCACATTTATGGTAAGCATTGTGTTACATGAAGTGTACTTTCTATTTTTAACTGAAAACTTATGTGTTTGATCGCTTATTTTGATTTCTATGAATAATTATTGTTTATCCACCGTATATGTTTACATTTTTTCGTTGTATAGATAAGTTGCTTCGAAAAATTTGAATACGAATAGTAGATACGTGGATATCAAAACACAACCTGCTTAACCGGATTTTTCATATACTATTGGCACTTGCATAAACATAACACACAATACTATTGATTATGAATGACCAATTATAATATATAAACGTTTGTTTCTGACATTTATATTCGATTTATCTATACATTACCATGGAACAACAAACCAGTACGGTACGCACTACTATAATTGTTGTTATTGTTTTTTTTTCCTAGCCGGCGACTTTGTGAAATTTGGTTTCACGATGGCGAGCACTACAACTATATTGGCGTGGGGATATTTGAACTATAAAGACGCGTACGAGAAAGCTAGTGAGTATCGTGTTTTTGTGCACAAAAAAACGGCACTTGTTCCGATATGTACGGGATGAACGCGGTTTAACGACATAACGCGCGGTGTAATTCATGGCGAGAGAGTGAAACTCCTCCAAAATATATTTTTATTTTGTACATGTATTAAATTAATTGAAAATGTTATATTATGTACTTGATGTAAATATAATGTCAATCGTTTACAGTTTAAATTCAAAAATTATATTTTTAAAACAATATTGAATAAAATATAGACGTGCAAAAACTGATACGATTTCTGAACACACACAGTTCATGCGTTTGTCGTTCAATTATTTAATGCAACCGATATTGGATTATAATAATTTGATAATATAATGCCTATACGTTTTTCGCCATGTACAGACCAACGGGAAAACGCACTGAGCTCGATTCGTTGGGCGGCCGAGTACTTCATCAAATGTCACGTCAGCGACTATGAGTTATACGGACAAGTAGGCGACTTCAGCCTGGATCAAAGTTTCTGGGGTCGACCCGAGGACATGAACATGTCTAGGCCAGCGTACAAAATAGATAAAGAACGACCAGGTAAAATAATCGCTCGTGATAAACGAGTCACATAAACGATAGATGTAGGAATAGGCCATTTTAATACGTACATTATAACATGCGTGTACATACCATAACATGTATAACTACAGTGCAGTGTTCACCAACCCGGGAGTTCTTCCCTGTTTAGAGACTTACCAAAATTATAATAAATTTAATGAAACGTATTTTTGAAACGCAATATTTTCACTAAAGTAACGAAGATTTAGTATCGAATAGATGAGTCATTATAGAAAATAAAAAACGAGATAAATCAAACGGCCGAGAGTATAACTTAGGATGGGTGTAGGCAGTGCTTGATTTGGGGGGACGTGGGGGGACGGAGTCTCCCTTCCTTTTTTAATTTTCTTTTTAGCGTACCCCTTCTATTTATTTGAAACGGAACGCTGGTAACGCAACATTTACTATAGATAATTTGTAAATCATCAGTTTTTCTTAAAAAAAATAATTAATAAACAAGTGTTTTTTTTCTTTTAAAATATTTTTGTATAATAAATATATTTTTTTAGGATTATGGGTGGCTGAAGGGGGGTGTGGAAGACTTTGTCCCCCATGATAATGTGACGGTTAATTTTGTATGGAACGCTCGTTCATCAAACATCCACTGAGTCTCCCTTCTATTTTTTTTCTAAATCAATCACTGGGTGTAGGTAGCGATGACGTGACATATTTCAGCGTAAAACAGTCATTTGTTGCTCACACACGCAGCATGATATTATAAAAAAGACACACTTATAACTTAAAAACACATATATTATACTACGGTGAATAGTCTTGATAATCC
Source organism: Chaitophorus viminalis (assembly GCA_025469195.1). Taxonomy (NCBI): domain Eukaryota; kingdom Metazoa; phylum Arthropoda; class Insecta; order Hemiptera; family Aphididae; genus Chaitophorus; species Chaitophorus viminalis. The sequence goes on from JAIPRK010001266.1 coordinate 44,902, forward strand.
AACCTTTTCGCCACGCCGCGCACAGCTTTAATTTTAATTTAGATTAATTTTTTGGTGATATTCAGTCGTGTAATCTAATCTTCCGATTATACTGTTGGATATATTCAAAACCAAAATGAAACAATCACAAATTATTCCGAACTAATAAATGTTATTATAGATTTATAAATACGATATTAGATTAACTAGAGCAATAAAATAAAAATAATATACTTCTGCAATTTTACGTTAAAATATCTAATTTATTTTCTCTTGACGATCCATCAAAGAAACCCATGTGATATTTTCCCATGTCGGATCTGTCAGGTTATGAGGTATTACACGGTATTATATTCATTTGTAAATGACAAACCGACTGCTAAATTGTAACATTGCTCGTATATATATTATATAGCGTCTGATTTGGCCGGAGAAACGGCCGCAGCTTTAGCCGCCGTGCACATAGTGTTCGCCGACTTGGACGCGAACTTCTCGGCTGACTGCTTGAGCCACGCCAAACAGCTGTACAAGTTCGGCACCCAGTACAGAGGTCTGTACCACGATGCCATCGAAGGAACGGCGCAGTATTACGAGTAATGAAACCAACGAAAATATATAATATCATTGCGCCGATGTATTTATGCGCTCTAATCATGTTAAGTGATGTCGACGCGCATTATATACACGATCGGCGTCTTGCGATTTTTTTTTTTAGAAATATTTCACCGGTCGTTTTCTAGGTCCACCGACTACGGCGACGAGCTGACGTGGGCGGCCGCGTGGCTGTACAAGGCCACCAAGGAAGTGAAGTACTTGGAGGATGCCGAACACATGTACGCGAAGTACGGGCTCAAAGAACGCCCGAACGAGTTTTACTATAATAAAAAAGGCGCCGGCGTGCAGGTACGTGCACGGTTTTCGAGTTGTTTTATATTATGCAACATGAAAGTTTTTCCGTAGTTTTCAGCTATTAGTATATGACGCTTTACTACGTGTACATATGCAATCCTTGGTCAACTCTAATTGATCGATTGATCAAGGAAACAGTTTTGGTTTTGTGATTTTTAAATCCTAACCGACCGCTATCGTCCTCATGTGATAATCGGGAGGGGGGGGGGCGAATCAACTTTTTCGAATTATATTATAACACGTCGATGTCACACATAGCTCTTGTAGTCTTGTCGTGTACAACGACACCACTGGTGTAATGTCTATAAGCAGGGCCAGTGAGAACTTTTGTACGCCCTTTTACTTATGCTTATGTGACTAAGATTTACATAACACTTCAATATAGTGGCTATACTTAATATTTAAGTTTGATGAATTGTGAATAAACAAAAACATAATATTTTGTTTGTAAAATCTTTTACTAATATTGAAGAAAATAATGCAACAAGGTTCGGTTTAGTTAAACTGTTCTCTTTCTGGCCTTTTTCATAGCAAAATCATTGAGAACAGCGTCTAAGTTAGTGTTTTTGATCAGTTTATTTTCCACCACTACCTAAGCTTGATGGCCTGTCTTGACATATTGTTGCACGTAAAAAGATAACTCTTAAAATAAACGGTGTCAAACAAATGTGTAATGTTATTAAATTACTGGCGGCCACAGAATTGTTTGTGTGTATAATTAATTGAATTGAATTCATTCAAAGCCAATGCTAGGCTATGACAACGGATAGGGGATCCATCAGACCACCAGGGGAATGGTCCGAACTCTGCCTTCTCCAACCACTCGTCGGTCCTGTCTATAATTCTTGAAGGTAGTGATAATATTAAAAAAAAATCTCTCTAACTTATCGCAAAATCTCGGGATACATTGATATTTTATTCTTGACATTATTGCGACCGCTAAACCTTGCGCCCGGGTCACTAAATCGCGGCTATATACGTATTACACTACCACCACGCTAAAACAGGACACCGCAATCGTGTAAAACGTATATGTTTTGACAGATGCTTTTGGCTGAATTGACAAACCAGGCCGAGTATACCAAAGCGATTCGAGACTTTTGTGATTACAACTTGTATGTGCAGAAGAAAACGCCCAAAGGACTGTTGTACATCGAAAAATCCGGTACGCTTTGTCACGCCGCGAACATTGTGTTCTTGTGTCTGCAAGTAAGTGTCGCATCCGTTTGTATCTCTGGTTATATTGTGTTTCTTCGTTAGGCACAATGAAACCGTTTTTATACTAATTTTATGGGAACAATAACAGAGTCGTTTACGGTTGAAAGTTTCTCTATTTCGTGTGCGAAGAGCTAAACATACAATTACAACGCTAAGCCAGTAGCGGCTACAACCAGAGACGGCTCCAAAGGGAGTCCTAGGGGCCATGTCACCTTCCCAAGCCTATATTTTTCTAAAAAAAAATTTTATAAACAAAATGAAAAAAAAAACCTTTTATACTATTTTGAGATCAAATTATAGATATTTTTGCCAAAATCAAAAATATACGGTTTGAAATTGTATTGTATAAATTGTTTTTTTGTTATAAAGTTGTATGAATATTATGACTTAGCTCTCTTCAACTAAGTCTCTGGAGCCACCCCTGGCTACAACTGTATCGATGGCCGATATTATAATGCTGTTATAGAAACTTAAAATTCCAAATCAAATTTATCGCAGTATTACTGTCCCCAAGTTGAGAACTTTTCCGCATATAAAAACGATCGCTTCCAATCCGCTTTTTACAAAATTATTATTATAATTAGAACATTGATCATCTTATTTACAGGCCGCCGACATCGGTATAATGTCTACACAGTACAGGGAATTCGCTAAGGAACAGATCCATTACATATTGGGAAACGCAGGGCGGAGCTATGTAATAGGATTCGGAAACAACTACCCCCGACAGCCACATCACGCAGCGAGGTAAATATTGTGCACAACATCATAACAACTTACTATATTATATTGGTGTACCCGGAGACGAAGCAATTCATTATTATTATTTCATGAAAATACATTTTGAGAAACATGTAAAATACTTACTAATAAATTTGAGAATAATATTTCGATTTTCTAATAAAAATTAATTCCTTCCAACTAATCTTTAAACCGTTGAAGTCCATTAATGTTTGTGATTAACAGTTATTTGTTCTTTATTATAATAATTAATTTTATTACATAACTAGTTCAACGAGCAGTTTGTTATCGTAAAACATGTGTTTTAAAATTGTAATAACGGACGTTATGAATATGGATAGCCCTCCGGTTCTGCATTAGCACAAATAAACGGAATTACTAATAGACCAATCGGCTTAGATTATTTTTACTCTAAACTTTTGTTATATAATGTAATATTAAAATAATATTATTAAATTCCTATTTGCTCCGTGTCGTATTTTTGCAAGCAACTGATGGACAATTGTATTATTGTAATGAATAATAATTAAAAACACTACGTCTTATACTAAAAAATAAATTATTTCGCCTTGAAAATGCGTAGACATTAATTTCTACAGACTAATGTGTATTTAGTTGTTGTAACACTAGTTGATCAGGAGTCGGGATTATGTATTCATTATCATTCAGAGATGTATAACACATAAATAATAATATATAATATAAATCACTTATTTATTTTTATTTTTCATCGTAAATAATAATAATAATATCTAATTTATTGGTCATATGTAATTACACCTAAGTATAGTTATAATAAAAGAATTTGAATGATAATGGCCCAACTCACCACTGAGGATAACCTCTTATTGGTAAAATTGAAGTACTAATAAAAATTGTAGGTTATTAAAATAATACAAATATTAAACATAACATTAGAAGTATTTGAGAAAAAAAATTAAAAATCGAAAATAAACAGATTGTTATTATAATTTATTTAATTATAGCTAACTCCATTCACACTATATACACTGTATTTCAAATATCTGGGCTGCGGTTTAGCCAAATTTTAACACACTTTTGTATTGTATATAATATTTACTATTTGCAATTTAAGATATGCAATGGGGCTTTATTTAGTAGCCTACGACCTATCTGGGAAAAACATAAATGTCTCACTATATAATTCTTTGGAAATAATCGAGTATTAAATTTATTCAGATTACGCACATAACTCAATGTTTGTAAAACACGAATGTCTTGAAACATAAATAATCTTATAAGATGGAGCTGGTGACTTCATCAAAGTAGTGGTGATCATCACATATTATGTGATAAAATTAGATATTACCGTCGAGTCGTAATGTTATTAGGATAGGATTTAGGATTGCCGCAGAGTGATGCTTAAGGCCACGCAACACCTAACGTAACCCAGGGTCCGCTCATATTTAGACCTCTTCAGTTTCTTAATTTCCATTAACAGTAAACACATACACATTTAAACATGTAGTTCTTATTAAGCATGCACACAAAACAATGTTTTGGGTTTAATATTCGTAAGAAAATATTGAATGCGAATATGTCGACGAGCGAAAAATGTATATTAATTCAGTAGCGGAGTCGGATAAGAGGAGCAGAGGGGGAAATTGACCCCTCAGATATAATTTAAGGGGGAAAAAAGTATAACTTTGCCTCCCTTTCCTTAATAGATCCTACCACATTAAAATTAAAGAGTTTATAATTGCAAATTATGTTATATATAAATGAAAATGTATGCTCTACTTCAATATATAAATATATATATATATAATATATTTATATTTATAGTATACTACACTTAATTAGAAAAATTATACAATTCTTAGGTTATAATATTATATTATGAAAATAGACCCATATCATAACATTAAAGAATAAAATATTAAGAAATGTTTTCTGTTATCATTCACGATAAAATATACACAGTACCTATAATTTATATAATATAATATATAGTTTCCTCTCGTTAATATAACATTTAAAAATAATTATTGTCAAGATATTATTACGCGTGATGCGATTTTGTAATAACTGTAATATAACGCGTGGCATGTCGTTTTCGCAGCTCTTGTCCGGATCAACCGGCTCCTTGCGGCTGGGAGGCGTACCGGAGCGCGAAGCCGAATCCGCAGATCCTTTACGGCGCTCTGGTCAGCGGACCGGATGAGAACGATGGCTACAAGGACCTGCGGGAGGAGAACGTGTACAACGAGGTAACGTTGGACTACAACGCGGGATTCCAGTCAGCGGTGGCGGCGCTCAGGCAGATGGAACTCGGCCTCAAGGGACCGCAAAGGGACATGTTCAACTGGAACTGGCCAAACGCTTTCGCGCCGAACGCGACCAACGTCTGATCTCGCGAGGCCGAGATGGACACAAACACGCAGGCCGACCAGAAAATATAAAAAGAAAAAAAAAATTATAAAAAAAATATTAGAAAAAAAAACACATACACACATTCCAAAGTTTATATCATCTGCATTCCATCCATCGCTACTACATAATACTATACTCTCCCACATCACGTTCCTCCACAGCACCATCATCTCGTTTCGATGATTTTTCTTCCCTGCGCCCTCCCCCCCACATACACATTGTTGTCCATTCAACTCGCCAGGTCGTCAGGCCGGTGTTCGAAGAATTTCTTTTGAATTATATTCGTTTCCGTTCCGGTCACCCATCTTTGCGGTCCATGAAGACAAACGTTTTGTATTCCGCTCTTGACGAACGGCTCGAATGGTTAAATATTAATTTTCCAAAATTGAAAATGATCGAACGTTAAAAACCAACTGAGATTTTGTACTACACAGGAACAGGATGATGGGAAAGTGGTCCGTGTTTGGAATAAATTATTTTTGGCGAAAACAGTGAATCAACCCCAAAATTGCTACATGGATAATATTCTCCGTTTGGAAAAGAAACAAAAACCCAAAGGAACGGGATGAATCACGGTGGTTAGGTAGAGGTGGAAAATATTTCTGAACGTGGACTGATAAGATGCTCAGTGTACCCTGGGTATACGCCAGACGGTCTATTCATGGCAAATAATTTATCGCGGTAAAATACATCGCAAACAATTCATCGCCAACAAATTCATCGCCGTAAAATACACCACGAACGAGTCAAATTAAATTGCTAATATTTTTATCCTAATTGTTTCACTTATTGATAATTAATTCTTAAATTATAATAATGTCTTAAAATAATGGTTTGGTCAAAGTGAGATATTGTATTTATAAATAAATTTTAATTATGACACTTTTTCCTTATAGATAAAATAATTTTATTGCTATAAAACATTCGTTCAATTAAATACAATATATGAATAGATAAACCACGTATATACCGCAGTAAAATATTTTCTATGGTCATTTTAAAATTTAGACATAACGTTGTTATGATTGCACGAATATAGTCTTAATGTTGTAAATATTATTATTACTTATTTACTATTCATATTTTGTATTTGATTTCACGTACGTTTTATAGCAATAAAATTATTTTATCTAGAAGGAAAAAGTGTCATAGTTAACATTTAATTATAAATACAATAATTCATTTTGACCAAACAATTATTTTAATGAATTTTATAATATAAGAATTAATTATAAATAAGTGAAATTAAGATATAAATATTAGTTATTTAATTTGACTCTCGTTCGCGATGTATTTTACGGCGATGAATTGTTCACGATGTATTTTACCGTGATGAATTATTCCCGATGAATTAACCTAGAACCGTACCCAGACACCCTGTACGTTTTTAATATTGATATGAAATATGAATACACAGTGCATTATTATACCCCTAATAATTACCGGTATTTCTGATCACGAGATTGGGGGTGGGGCCGCGGGGGATGTACGACTGAATGACCACATGGGCGGTAATTCTAACGGTGTTTAAGTTTCTTGAGTATCGGACTGTGATACTTTGAGATCACTTGTTTCAACACAATTCACGTGTTGCTGGCGTGTATGTAAATAAGCATAATCCGCAACGTTTCACAACTATAATTTTAGTTGAGTTGTTGCATATTTTGGATGATACATAACCATCGAAAATAATATTACACTACGGACTCTGAGATGAACTCTTTGATAAGTTTTGTGCGATGCGCGACAAATGTAAAGAAAAAAAATTATTGTTTAACCATCCGGCTATTAAACAGAATTATATCCGATTTAATTTAGCGTTATTACTTATTTATTTATGTGTACAATGTGTTGTAGTAAAGACATTTAGATTTCTAAAAATATATTTAATTTAATTTATTTACTTACGGTTTACGTTTTTTATGTACTTCTAGTGAACCTAGTGGCGATACAATATCGTTACAATTCAAAGGCTACTCAACCTATCATAAAACATATAGTGTTAAACGTTTTAGTAATACTGTGTAACATTGCAAGTATCTACTTTTAACTTATAAATGTTTCAAAATTTATTTATTTGTAAAATTTCTTTTTGTGGCAACAGAAATTGGTCACAAACATTTTATGTAGTTAACAGTTGTCAAAAATATATTTATTTGGCTTTTGCAAATGTTGATCATAGCATTAACGAGTAATAATAATAATTATTACGATACATCGATTTTAGATGTGTTATATAATAAAATTATAATTAATAATATAATATAAAATGCTGATTCAATCACAGGTTCATGATGTGTAATGGATAAATAACTTGTGTTTATTTTAAATTTTACGACACAATAAATTAAATACTTAAGCAAAAGTTACAAAAATTAAGAAATGTTTGTAAATAAAATGTTTTATGTTCTTTTCTATTTTTTTTTTTTTCATTCTACTAAACATACTTAGATATTTTATCTATAGTTTATTTTAAAAAATACATATTATTTTATCGAGTTTTACAATTAAAATAATATGCATAAGCTCTTATATTTTCACCACATTGTTAATGAAATGAATATTCGCTCCGTTTTGTAGGCAAATGACATACATTTCAGATCGAAATGAAAATATAATAATAAAATAAGATTGTTGCGCCTTAACATTTAACAATTATTCATAGATATTAATTTCTACGAATTTGTAGTTTGGTGTAATGCTATTGTTCAGTATTAAAATTATTTTCAATACAAATATCATTACAATTACATTTCAGTCTTCAACGTCTTGCACATGAATACTAACTAAGGTTTTCATGCACGTACTTGTATGAATTTCGATCAATGTTTATTTTTTTCTTATCTCAAATGAATTTTTAAACGAAAATTTATTAAAGCACTAATCGAGAAATAACAACTTCTTTTCCATCTTTTCGATTTAGAAAAACCAAACATTTAATTCATTGATATCAATAGACCTCCATAAAATATATTTTCCCCGTGTGGATGATTTTTCATTCGGGGGTGGATGGATTCCGAAATTATTTTAAAATGTCTACAACTGCACAATAATTTAAGAGTTTCCATGTTGTCTTGTCAGCCGTGATGAGCAGAGACTTGCTCACCGTGTTCCGCCTATGTATGGTTAATATATATAATTTATATTTGAATATAAACAATTTTTATTTTTAATGATTTATTTATAATTTGTATTATAATTTGACTCTAAACTTTATAATTTATTTGAGTTACCGGTATCAAGTATCACTTATCAGAATGGGTAAAACAACCACTTGCGAACACATGGTGAAATGGTTAGACATTTTCAATCATCGGGTATGGTATGTGGTTACCAGATAGTCCAAGTTTGTTTACAGATAAAATTAGCCTATGAGATTGCACTGTTGGCTGTATGACAAAAGCGCCAAAGGTACAAAAATGACTTATCATTTGCGCCAAAATCTGTAGGACATAAGCGCCAATCTAATATTGTATACCTGTTTTACCAAACATATGACATAAGCGCCATAGGTGCAAAAATTACAAATAATTTGCGCTAAAATTAAAATTTTATATAATATATGATAAATTACGATATACAATATACATGCAAATAAATATAAATTTAATAAATTGGTTGTGATTTGAAAAAAAAATGTCAATAATAAATTTAATAAATTGGTTGATTTTTTAATCCTACTTTTTTCACATATTCTAAAAGATTTATTTCATTATCCTAATATTTCTTTCATTGTACTAAGGGTAGATCCAGCATATATTTACGGTTGGGGCACTTTATAGGAAAAAATTTATAATTTAGATATAGCCTTCCACAAAAAAAAAAAAGTAAAATAGTCGTATGGTCACATTCGTAGTGTTTACAAATATTTTATTTTAAGACATTTCGATATTAAAGTTTTTATTTTTTTCCACCAGTGCCATCAGTGCTCCCCCTCCTGGATCCGCCCTTGCATTGTACAATTATTTCTTCGTGAGTTACCCTTAATTTATTGTTAGTAAGAGAGTTCATAAATAAATATGTTTCGCTTTGTAATTTTAATAATACATAAATTACTATATGGATAGAACAATGAGTCAAATAAAATTGATCTTTTAAATTTCGATGATATGATTCAGCTGCATTTGCATTCGTATAACCTTATTATTCAGAATTTCAGCTCAAATTTTAGATGGAAGTATACCAGAATCAATGTACGTTTCTAAAATCTATATTTTTGCTCTTTAAATAATATACACACAACACCTTTATTCGTAATAGTTTTTGTAAAATCCATTTAACGAATGATGCTTACACGAATGCTACAAAGTAGGTACTAACTACTAACAATATATGTTATAACATAAAACTGCTCACACACTGTCTATGTGACAATCTATCGTAATCAGATATATTATAATCTAATTGTCGATATTTGTCGATTAAGATTAAACGTTTGGAGTTTTTGAACGATATAGTTCTAAATTTAATATCTTTTATTTAACATATATTAACCGTGGCACACAGGTACCTAGGATTTTGGCGCTTTCGTACGATACAATTTTGGCGCTTTTGTACAATACGACTTTACTTTTCTTATCTAATTTTGACGCTTATGTCTTCCACCGGCAGTGTTCGGTTCAGAATATAATAAGTCACGATAGGTCACCTACCTACGGTGTGATAGTGTAAAATGCGTTAAATCCGATACCGCTTCGGGTTGAGCGTACCTTTACAATCCCATATTTGATTTTAGGTTGTACAATTTGTTAAAGTGAATACGCTTATTATTTAGCTAGACAATTTTCTGGTTAAACATGTTTTTAATGGATATTTTTGTGTAGTTATCCGAGACAATTTTTAAAATAATAAATAATTTAAAAACATAAATGTGAATATTCAATACTGAAAATTAAAGTATTATAGGTACACTCAAGGTTTGGTACTTTTCAATTTCAGTAATTCAATTACTAAAGTAATTTAGAATTGATATTTTTGTACACACATATAGTATTATACAATGTATTATATTTGTGTATTAAAAATTACCCAAATTATGTATTTTAATATAAATTATATGTAATTAATTTGTAATTTGTAACTTGTTTCTTTTTTTTCCAAGTCATATTTACCAATCTCTGCGAACACCAAATCAGTACTATACTTTAACATAATTAACTAAATATTACTTAAATAATAAATAAAAATAGTATTATTCATTCCATGGGATTTTAAAATCGTTTTTTTTTTCAAAAATTACACTTTCATTCAGTATTCTCGAGTTTTTATACGAATTATGGTATTTATTTTAAACTTGTAATCTTTAAATTGAAATATAATACAATATGTTATTAAAATTAATAAATTAGGGATACTATTACAATTAATTTTTGATAACGTTGTATTATTATACAATTTAAAGCAATAATGTAGAAATACATTTATGTCTTAGAAAATATAAATGTTTTATATTGGCCATAATATATATATTTTTATGCACAAAATATCATCAAAATATATATTTCCTTGTTTTATTATGCATAAAAGAAATCATATTATATTTATACCTTCAAACATCTTATTATATTAAATATACACTTCCCGAATTCATTACTACGGAATATATTATACCTAATTAGTAAATAATGATGGCCAGTGAAATAATGATACGAATACCTAATAATATAGGTATAAACAACTCGGATGTAAAACGTAATAATTTTTACAAATAATTAAAATTTTAAGCAGATTACAACAATTTTTTGTTGAAGTAATTATTATTTTAATTACATTCGCCATATATATTTTCATCGGTATTATTCTTAATAGTATTGCTCATCATTGCGAAACAGATCATTTTTAGCGTATAATTTTGTTTATTGATGTGAAAAAAGAGACCATCATCATGAATCATGGATGTATAGTATTCACATTGCCTACATATCATGCGTATAATGAAACAAAACTTGTATAGTAAGTTGTGTTATTATACATTTTTACAATAGGTTTTGTGTAAATACCGATGTCGTTTTTAAGACAAATACTCATCTTATATTTGCAGATTATAATATTTCATTAGTATCTAGAGATAGTTACCTCTGTGTGCAGCTAAGATAGTTAATCGTTAATGTTACTACATTAGGTAACTACTAAAACAAAGTTGACGTAAACTTCAATTGTATCTCTGTCATCAACATTGTCATTTTGATTGTTTATGTACAGGAACATATTTTGTTTGTTTGTTTGGAAATACTTTGTTCATACCCGAATATCCAAAGCGCTTAAATCACATTTTTTCATCGTCATTACGTACACCTATACTATATAGAATTAGGTTTTTAAGATCTATAAAATTCGACAAACTATAGTGCGCCGGTGGTCAAATAAAAAATGAGTAAATTTTTTTTTGCTGTCTGATGGAGGACGCAATTTTTTCTACGGCCTTAGTATAGTTTTATGTAATGTCTTAACGAAAAAAATATGCAGCATAGGCGTTTGTTTATTACGAGTTAATAACATCATCAACACTGTATTTTTATATCGTTAGCAAAGACGTATACTGCATTGTGGTTGTTAAACAAATTAAAAGTCCAAACGTAGTATAATAATGTTTTTTTTTCTAAAAACGGGTTTGGAATCCGTAGGTCGTCTTTAAATGAAAACATTTCTAGAATATTTAGGTATTAAATAAGAAAAACAAATACTTATTTATAAAATCGTCGTTTATACTTGTTCAAAACTCACAAGCCATCGCGAAATAGCGGGCATGCGTTAAAATAATTTCCATTGATTTTATACATCATTATATAGGGTGTTTCAGGATGATTCGACAAATGCAATAACTTTTGTTCTATTCATTATTTTTCACTTTTTTCTTTCGATAAGTTACATTGCACTGTGCTACATTAATATGTACTAAACAATTTTTTTTTTACTTTCATATAAACGAAATCCAAATTTTCAAACTTCAAATTTTGTTCCTGTTAAAAAAAAAAAAATTAAAATAGCTAGCTATTTTGTGAAATGGATTTATAGAAAAATTTTAACGCTTAAAACTAATAAAACCTGTTAATTTTCTACAATTTTTTAAGTTCGTGAAAAAGTCCACAATAATGTTAGTGATAATACAATTTTATGGCATAAGATTGTATATCACTATTAATTTAGATAGAATACCTTATCTAATCTCAATTGAACATATAATAATAATACAATATTATTAATTAAAAATTTAAATTTTTAAAAAGTTGAAAGATCGAACTTCAATAAGATATTTATATACAATAATTTTTCTAAAAATTCGGCTTACAAAATGGCTTAACAGTCGACTGTCGAGAATACGATGCGTGTTCGCTTGAAATGTTCACCGGAGTGTACCCAAAGAACACTATTGCAGTGTATAATTCATTATTTGACTGCATAATGTAATGAATATAATGAATATTATAATAATCGTATATTACGTACAGTATGTCACTGGAGAAACGGGCCAGGGTCGACAGTTGTCAACAGCCAATTATTGTGTTCGAATGCAATAATTGTACGAAAAAAAGTAATAATAATAACAATAATAATAGTAATAATAACAACGACAAATTATACAACTCGGTGCATTTGAAATGTTTACCTTCTCCAGTCTACACATAGATAAGACGTGTCGTAATTTCTATATTATCAATAAAACAATTTTTTTTCGTTCTTATTATTATTATTATTATTTCATTTCTCGTCACACGAACGTCTCGATCATAAACGCCTATAGCGTATAATATTATTTTATTCGTATACCGATCGGGGGAAGAAAAAAAATTGTTTAATAATTGATTGGTTTTATTTCAAGTTTAGTTGGTGCTCTTTGTGCGGTAAGAGTCGATGATTTATTGCAGTAAGTAATAATAGAAATTGTCTTTTTTAATTGATATTTTATTGATATTCAGGAAATACGGGATGTAATGTATTGTAATTAATTTTGAATTTTTAACACTGTATTCGGATTTCAAAAGGTATCTGCAGGTTTCCAATTTAAATTTACTTTAATTCTCAACCCATAATCGTTTAACCCATTTACTCTCAGCATTGCGAGTAGGTATTATAATACAATAATGTCACTATAGCTTTTCGTCTGTTTATATACTACGTTATACGGGTGAGGTTAAATTATGCGTTTGCGTTCTGCACCGATGAGTGATATATCAAATAAACCACGATTTCCCGATTGACGGTGCAGAGAAATCGTTTCTGGGATTTTCTTAGTTCATCCAGCTGCCAGTCCTGCTCGTTCGTACTCATCGTGTTTGAGGTCCCTCGAGTTGATTATTTATTTATTTATTTATTTATATCATTATTCTTATATAGTTGAACATTTATTCAAATTAAAAAAAAAAAACTCAATTTTTGTGTATTGTGCTCCTTTACAATATGTGATTGACGAAAAAGTCGTTCAATGTCGAAAATGGCCACGGGGTTTCCCGTTGGGGTAATGTCCCAAAAAATCTGTTCGTGGACCTAACGCGGATGAAGAAGGTGGAGGGGAATACCCATAAACTATACACGTGGGACTATTCAAATTTTTTTTATTTATTTATAGCTACCATAGTATAACTATATTATTTAAATATATTATGCTAAAATGTATTTGTCATTGTCTGAGAACATCAGTTATTTACAGGAATACCTTTTTACGATGGTGACGTGACATGTTTTATAATTCTGATTCGGTTATTTTTATTACAATCACATATTATAACATAACAACTTTTAACTTCAGTACCTAACCGGAGGACGGAATATTGTTTTATTTGATACTAATGATGCAGCTGTAATAATTACGGTCTGTTAAGTCTAAATTTTCGAGAACAAAAAAAATAGGAAAATAAAAAATAGCCTTTGCTACTCGTATATTTCAATAACGATAATATCATTACATAATAAATTCGATAAAGTAATACTCGTTTATAATTATATTACGAGTTTTTAAAATGATCACATCAACAATATAATGGTAATGATTATTATAATATGTAAACGGTACCTACTTCAATTAAATGTACGAATCACGAATTCCACGCAAAATCTAAAATATAAACAATAAAACAATCAACCAAAATAAATAAATTAATGATTAAATCAAATATTGTTACAATCAGAGTATATATCCAAAAGCGTTTTAGTACTTTTTCGATGATATATGGACATATGGTGATAAATATTACAATTAACGACAACCAAAAAAATTATCAAAACCTATTGTGTTGTTGTTGCAGAACTTCCGTATTTTATAAGCTCATTAATTATCTTCCACATGTGTTGCCACCAATTCAGACTAACATGGCAAAAAATTTATTTGCTCAGATCACAGTACAGTATATGCTGTATAGTGTGAACAATATTATTTTCCATAAATAATTTACCACCTACGCTTGTAACAATTAATATTTGAAGATAAATTTAAACAAATCCCAAATGTTGCCAGCTGTAAAAGGAAAACAATAATTAATGTATATTAGATATTTAATATAAAAATTTAAAGCGTTTGAATTTTAAAATGTTTTTCTTTCGTATTGTTGAATATTATAAAATATTATAATCAATATGAATACGACCTTCGATTTAAAAAGTCAAGATTCGTAAACTCTGAATTTGATAACGAGACATTTGCCTAATGGATAAATATATTAGTTTTATGATAGGTGTATCCTTGACATAACGTATACATCGAGACATTTGGTAGATCCATTATACGCGGGTGCGTTATTATTACTATTATTAGTGGATTTATACACCATAAAAGAAATAGGTCGTTTGGATTATAAAGAATTATTTAAATTTTTTAGTTGGTTGAAGAGATAGATATCAGTTACGGAAATCACAACATACGGTTATCTTAAAATCTGACTTTTGATAAAATATACAATAGAGAAATAACTGCTTAATATTCTTCAATGTTCCCGAAACCTAGAGCGTATAACGTAATAGTACATAATAATATGCTCAAATCATATGTATATCATTGCACGGGAACACGGATGAAGTATAACACACGCAAATCTGAAAACCACAGAAAATTAAGTTCAAAATAATGGAAACAAAACATATCTAATCGTCTTATTTCTTGGATTTAGTTTCTCAACGTCTTTCAAAGTTTCAACACGAAGTAGTAAAAAATATAAATTAAAATATTACTTATAATATAAAAATGATATAGATGCAGTGAAATGGATCCTATATTTTATACATCGCATATCATGCTTTAAGTGCTTTATGTTGATTATCTTTACTTTTATATTTTCAATACAATTTTGATTGTATTTTATCTTAACTATACTTCATTCAAAATAATTCGATTGCGTCATATACAAAATAATAATAACTCAACATATTAATATAATATATTTTGAGCAAAACGAAGTATGCTCATAGGTTTTGCACAATATACTGCGTATTTATTTTCGTTGAAAGCCATCTGTTTAGTTAGGAATTTCATCTCCAATACAAAACGCATAGATAAGTGATACTCTGAATTAGATAAACTATTTACCAAGAACTTCGATAGTGCCATACACTTCCATTTTCCAATGCAATGATTTATACCTTATTAATTAAATATTTACTCGAACCAGTTGACTACTCTCTACACTTAGCACTCAACTATCGAATTATGTCTAAGACAGCTTATAAAATTTGAAATTTCTATTCTCTTATACTTATAATGTTTGATTTATCGTAACCGTTGTATATTTTATGCAGTTTATATTCCGTTGATTATGGTATAAAACAGCAAACATAATTGTTTATAACCATTGCTAATACGAATAGAATTGATTAGAACTAACATTTACCGGTAATGTAGTTATCCTGGTCCACTGATTATTAAACTTTGACATAGTATAGAAGATTAAATCTCTGGCCGCGGAGTAGTTAAAAGTTCGTATAATATTGAGCAGTTACGCATTTCCTTAAACGATAGAAGCATATAAAATTATAATGATGATGTAGGCGTGTGTAGTTACTTTCGATACGCGACCGTTTTTACTCGTTTATTCCCCACATCAGAGATCAACGAAGATAATATCCATAGACAGGTGAAACAATATAATTTATCGTCGTGTACACAGTTAAGAAATAAATTTTTTACTTCGATAACGAAATAATAATAATAATAATAATAATAATAGGTCATCCGAGTTGAATATAGTCGAAAAACTACATCAGTCCTTGAACGAGATCAGCAGAAAAATATACTTAATTTGTTGTACACAGTACACTATAATATTATGTATTATTATTGTTATTATTATTATTGTTGGTAGGTGGTACTATGTACTGCAGCGGCGATTTGCCAGCACGCGGTTTGTGCGTCGAAGGTCAAATAAGATTTTCAGCGGATAATCGGTTAATATGGGGGGAGGAAATAATTTTAAAATTTTATGTGATTATACGAACGACGACATTCAAACATGCGATAATATTAAGTTTGTCGACGGACCTCACGTCATAGTTTATTATCCACGAGCGGGATACCTATGTTATTGGCGAACGGCGCGCGTATGACGCGGGCACCGTGTTCACGTGGAACAATACTAGTATAACAACAATAATAATTACCATCGACCCGTGTGTTTCAACTGCGTTAAATGGGCTGTATGACATAAGCACCAAAAGAACAAAAATGACTTATCATTTGCAGGACATATAAACGCCAATCTAATATCGTAATAATATACCTGTTGTACCCAAAATATGACGTAAGCGCCAAAGGTGCAAAAATGAATGTTTATGATATAATATAATGTGTAAGTTATGTGATATTATAACCAGTGATGTTCCCATCAATTTTGTGGAGAGTATACTGTACGCCGATGTATGTATACGTCTCAATATGACAATTTTTATGATTGATACGGTAATGGTAGAGGGTATGAATATAATATATATATATATATATATATATATATGTGACTATATGTAAATAGATGGGTGTAAATATTAGAAAAATTTTTTAAATAGTAATGAGCTGATTACTTGAAATAAAAATGAATATCCATTATAAAATGTATTTAAACAATTGTTAAATCAATTGTTATATCATATTTTATATTTCTTCGTGAACTGCTTGAAAGTATACTATACTCGTACGGTGCGTATATGTGTATATGTAGTATACCCTAGGCAAGGGTTCCCAACCCGTGGTACGCTAAGGAATATTTTTCCTTTCATAAATATCAAATAAATAAAATAAAAAGAACCGGATAGGCCTCGCTCTGCTGTACAGTTGGAGGTGGAGTGCACCTCGTTTATAGGACAGGTTATTGTTACAATGGATTTGTTAAATTTGAATGCAATGATAGCCAATTGATAGATATCATTGTATACGAATAAAGATTCTGAACGGAGTTAATAAGTTGGTCTAAAATGGGTATATAATAATATAGTATTTTATATTTAAATTGAAATATAAAGTAATAGTATGCAATTTCGTAAAAATTTAAATTTTAAACGGTCATAAAATTTTTTTCTTTAAGTCCGGTAAAATTTTTTTATATATATTTTTGAATATTAGCTTACGGAAAACCTAGTGTTAATATTTTGAACCTTAAGTATAAACAGAAAAATTTTTATGAATTTTCAACTACAAAATAACTTGGAAATCATCGCGATTTCAACATATTTTATATAAATTTGAAATTTATGGGCTTATAAAAAAAATTTGAGTGAAGCAATCACCGATATTTTCTAGTTAAGATAAGTTAAGCTTCTTATAAACCTTGTATTAAATTTTCGAGAGTTTATGGCCAGCCAATTAAATTTTATAGGTATTTAAAAAAAAAAAATTACAAAAATCGAAAATTTAAATTGTCTATAAATAAGTCAAAATATGTCAAAATACTTTGAAAACTTAACCATGTATAGAAAAAGCCAATATAAAGATTTGGTGAAAATATCAAGTTGTTGCAGTTTTTCGTTTTTGAGTTAGAGCATTTTAAAAAAATGTATTTTGTAAAATTTCCCGTTTTTTCATAATAGTTTTATCGTTTTTTTCGACGATTTTAAAAAGTTCTGAAAAAGTTGAATTTTTGACACGCTCAAGTACCATATATATTCACTTTCCTTTCAGAAAAGTTGCTATTTAAGAAAATCGAAGCATAATGAAGAATATTTTTAATAAGAAGATTTGTATAAGGTATACCTCTAAGATAATGTCTAACACACACAAGTGTTGTCTCCATCTTGCAAACGTACAGCATAGCAAATTAGCTTTAAGTGGGATTATTTACGAAGTATAACAATTAAAAACGGTACGCTTGAAAGACCTAAAATGTTTTCACCTGAAAGTTCACTATTGGCCACGGCCCAGATGGTCGCTATATACGGCACTTCTGTGTATAAAATTCATATAATATATAAGTATATAACTGCAGTCAACACACCGTAGTGCGTGACTAGGAGTATGAAAATGTCAAATGCATCGCACGTGCAAGACCAACTCATAACAGTTAATAATAACATATAACTATAGGGCATGAAACAATTAATGTATATGAATGAATAAATAAATCACGTCAACATGTTTTTGTACATGAAAATATTACGAGTTTATTGTTGGTCAAATTACAATTTTATTGCGATACGGCGGAAACAAAAACAAAACGATCGCTTAAGCGCACAATTTGCACAATAAATTCCGGGTAAAATAGGTACAGGCCCCTATTTTTGGTACGGCAACTGGTTGCGGTGGACACGGCGCTGCACGCGGCTCCGGAGCGGTCCCGACTGCAGTGCCGGGCGGCCGTGCGCCGCGACCACCGCGGCCGACCCGACGCTGCAGTGCGCCAGCACCGTGTGGACGTCCACGCCTACGTGCCGGCCGCACACGTTGCACTGGCCGTCCCGGCGCCACTCCGGGTGCCGCGTGTCCATGTGCCGATACAACGCGGCCTGGTCCCCAAACATGCGACCGCACAGTTCGCACCTGTCCGCCGCCGATCGCTTCTGGGGCAAGTCGTACGCGGTGGATGCGCCCAAGTGGAGCATCCAGTGCGCCGATAATGCGGACAGGGAGTCGAACTTGCAATCGCACCCGGCCCGGTCGCACACCAGCCTGCCCTCGTCATCTTCGTCGTCCTCGTGTTCGGCGCAAACGTGTCGCCACAGGTTACCTGCGGTAACGAAGTGGGCTGGGCACAAGTCGCATTTTAGACGTTTCACCGGCGAATACGGTTTTACGAAGTGGTCCGGTTTTACCGTCGCTGCCGAGACCTGCGAAAACGAGTGATCACGGTTAGAGCGCGACTGACAAATACTCTAATTGGAAAACTTGTATTTTAGAATCGATTACGATTAAATATTTTTAACAGATATTTCTGAGTCATTTTCAAGTTATGACAGAAAAAAAAAAAAAAAAAATGAACATTTTAAATTACTGTTTAACACTGTAGCATTACTATTTTCTAAGTGCATAAAGTAAAAAAAAATTATACGGCATTTTTTCATTACAAACATAGATATTGGAGCCCATATAATTACTTTTTATTTTTATGACATAAAATTTAGAATAACATGAGTACACACATATTTACTCACTCAGAAGTCAGAATAAATATATTGATACCTATAGTCTCACTTACCCTAAGTGAAGTATAAGAATAAATACGTATTTACTCACCCAAAACCGAAAAATGGGTTTAAATTAGTCAAAATTTGAAAATAAAATGTCATAGACCCGAGAAAACTTTAAGCTTGTCTCAAACAAATTTCCTGGATAAATGAGTTTGGGTTCACAAACAGCGTTGCATACTGACGTATGCAAGGTATCCTATTGATCATATTTGTAACACAGGAAATTGACTTAGTTTACTTGATATACGGCCAAAGTCAAAAATATTTATAGAAATTTAAGTATAAAATACATTTTTAGTACAGGTCATTAATTACTTTATTCAGACGATTCAATTTGTAAAATTCCATCGAAATAGTGATTCGGAAAAAATAAATTGTTCTCGTACCAAATCACAGACAATAGTGAAAGAAAAATAGCGTTTTATAAAATGTATCGAAAAAAAATATTTACATTCAATAGCAACGAGGTGCATAACAACGGGTTATTTAGTCTCTTTGGTTTATCTCATATTATTATTATTAAACTTTATGAATATTTAAATAATAATAATAATAAAACTTAATTATATCCCGTGAAAGAATTGACGTACTTCTCGTAAGGCTATTCGTTCGAACATTTTAACCTCAAAAAAATAAAGTCGAACTGTAACGATTTTTGTACGATACCTACAATTTCTTACTTAAAAGTTAAAATATTTTTTTCCTTTAAGTCCGGTAGAAATTTTTTTATAGATTTTTGAAGAGTAGCTTATAGATAACCTAGTGTTAAAATTTTGAACCTTAAGTATAAACAGAATACATTTTATAAATTTTTATCTACAAAATAACTTGCAAATAAGCACAATTTTGACACATTTTATACAAATTTTAACTTTATGGGCTTATAAAAAAAATTTGAATGAGACGATCCCAGATATTTTTCAGTTACGATTAGTTTGACTTAATATATACCTTGTATTGAATTTTCAAGAGTTTTCGGTCAGCCAATTAAATTTTATAGATGTTTAAAAAAAAAAAATTACAATAATTGAATATTTATATTGTCTATAAATAAGTTAAAATATGTCAAAATACTTTGAAAACATAACCATGTATAGAAAACGTCTATATAAAGATTTGGAGAAAATTTCACGTTGTTGCTGATTTTCGTTTTTGAATCAGAGCATTTTAAAAAAGTGTATTTTGTAAAAACGTGATTTTACGAAAATTTCCCGTTTTTTTCGTAATATTTTTATCGTTTTTTTCGACGCTTTTAAAAAATTTTAAAATAGTTGGATTTTTGACGTGCCCAAGTACCATTTGCATTCACTTTCCTTTCAGAAAAGTTGCTGTTTAAGAAAATCGAAGAATTTTACTGCCAAAAAAGGTGTCGTCAGACACAAAAAAAAAAAAAATAAATAAAAAAAAACCAATAGATTCCATTACTCCAATCAGAATCTAAAAAAAATACACATCATTGTAAAATCAATAGATTTCATCACTCCGTTTAGAAAATCTAAAATGTTAAGAAATGAATGAATAATAAAATAATAATATATGTTAAAAAAAAAATTGGACTCCACATTTAGTTTATAGAATTGAGGTTGTGAGCGTATTGATTATTAAAATTTCCGGTGGTACTTGATGATAAAAAGGTTGGGAACCAGCACGTGACACGTAAAAAGTGCGCCAAAAGTGTCTTTTGGGAAACGATTCGAACCTTCCCAAACTTTTGACCGGACCACCTATACCGCAGTGTCGATCCGCGACACGCCAGCGCTTCATCTCGCAGCGGCACCTACCTACCATATAATCGAGAGCGAAATCTGCAGACCTTCATCCGCGAGTTTTATTTAGACGGCTTGTCTAATTGATCAATTACGGTCACTGATGATAATGCCATGTCGAGTTTAACTACCTTGTCGCGATCATTAAAACGTATACTTATATACGAATAACACACACAGCTCAGCTCTTTCCGGCCGTGTCCATGAACGTAAATTTGTGGTGTCAAAAGTATACAAGTGCATCCGAGGGTCGATTGGATATTTGGAACTTACTGTTGATGTGAAAATTGACGTACCGATAGTGGTGGGAGGGGAAGTCTTGAGTTCCCTTCCCCCCAATTGGCTGGTGTTAAACTATAGACTAAATTAAATCGTAGTAATTTATAGACTAAATCAGTGGCGTGGCGAAGGTAAATATTTTATCGGGAAATTCATTTTTGATTGACCTACCACCCACCCAGTGGCGTATCCAGGGGGGCACAGGGGCCATGCCCCCCTCATTAGCCACATTTGCTATTTTTGACAGTATTTTATATATATATCTATTTTTATTATTTTCCCAACAGTTATGTGCCTCCCCCCCCCAGAAAAAATTCTGTATATGCAACTTCTAATCCACCCTTTTACTCAGTTCTTACCCATTGGCCATTTCAGACATACCCATGTAGCATTTACCTACTAAATGCATAGCAAAAGCAAAAATGTGTATATTTATTTAAAATACTGTAATTGAATTATTAATTACTATACAAATTTACACCTAGTAATTATATTAAAGTCATGTAACAATATCTAAAAAATAAAAAATATACATAATATTTATTATATACAACTTTTTTAACTGTATGCGTTTATTAGTTTTTAACTTTAATTAGTATACAACAACATAATATTTAGAATAAAAAATATATACATGAATAATATTTTGAATAAAATTGCTTATTTTTATTATTACTTATAACAAATATTACTTAAAGATTAAAGCTTTTTTTTAACATAGATGGAGAATTTATCGATTGCCAGAAAGATATTTTTCATAAGATAGAAGCAGTAAACTTTCTAATCTACCTCAAATATCAACTAAATGATTATGCTTTAAATAGTCATGTTTGGTGTTGTTATTTACAATATCGTGATACTGTTCTATTGTGTATGTTAGTATAGTTATTAATTATTATTGAAGTTATTATTCTTATTCGTATATCATATTCAAATATATTATGTAGTTAGTTTTGTACAACAATATTTCTCACTAAATCCAGAATTCACTGACCCACCCACCCCTTAAAATTATTGGGCAATTGCCCTTCAAAGTCACGGTCAACACGCCACTGGACTACATTATAAACTATGTTTCCAGTATTTGCATTACAGTATAATAACCGTACAGCGTGTAACAACTACGTATACCATGATCTATGGCAGTGCGGTTCCCGATCTTTTCTGTTCTACACCCCTTATGAATATTTTCAAAAATCTCAAGCCCCCCTTTTATTGAAAGCGATGATCACCTGTTTTTATATACTTTACAAGTAATCAATACAATATTTGCTTATTGACATCTTTATTGATATATAGATACACGATAACAATAACTGGTCGTTAATATTTTTTTATTTTTTCTCTACACTGTGAAATAAAAATATAAAACATGTATAAAAAATAAAAAATAAATTTTTATATGACCACTCGTGCCTCCCCAGTAATGTTGACACGCCCCCCAAGTTTGAAATGTTGTTCGACGTACTTCACTCGAGTGTTATCGTTAATCCACCGTTCAAATTTAAGTATTAGAAGTGGATTAATACTATGTTACAATAAATTATTATTGAATACTCCCGTAGCGTTGCAATTTTGTTATTTTCTTATAGGTTTACTCGTGTATTATATCGATGAGATGCATAAAACGATTATCAACAGATTTAATTTTAACATAACGTTATCGTAATGATAATATTATTTATGTAAATTGCATCTTGTTAAAACTCGAATCTGGTTTTCTCGTGTGTGCCCACGTTTTATGCATATAATATTTTGTATATGCGGGCTGCTTCAGTTACCGCATACGGACACGGCTTAAGTAATAATAATAATGATAATAATAATGGAAATAAAATAAAAAATTACGAAACAAGAAGTTTTTTCCCCTCGAGCATAACACGACCGGCTATTAATATTTTTCGGACCCCAGTGCGCGAAAGTGCATGTAACGCGGATTATTCGTGTACTTGTCACTTATTCTTGCGTGTAGGTACTTCATTAGATTATTGTTATTATTATTAAAATAACACAACACATAGTATTATTGTCGCTACGGACTGCAGCAGTTCCTCCCGAAGTTTTTTTTTCCTGGATCGTAGAGATACGAGACGTAGACTGCTAAATATTATAATATTGGTACAACGCGACGGATTACGAACGTATCCGTAGGTATATAGATTTTAGCGTGACGAATTTGGCAACCACGTCTCGCATAAGTGCGGTCTATCATGTATATTGTATGGAAAAGGCAAATGTTTTGAGTGACTTTTAAAATCTAAAGGATCCCGGCGATACTGATCATGCTCGGGGTACGTTGTGGACGTTGTGGTACTGACGTTTTTATTCAATACAAATAGGTAGTTCATAATAATGATAATAGTAATTATTACAGTACAATATTATGCGTATAGTACGAATTCAACTTGAATTATGACGGAAAGTTTAAGTACAAAATAAAGAAAAAAGTAAAATTATACAAATTATTGAATAATATTAAAATATATAAGAGAAGATTCTGTATTGGCAATTCACATAATCCTTGCTCTAGGTGACTAGGCTCTAGTTTCCAGTTTAAAAAATAGATTATCAAGTGATAGTTACGTGAATATTTTTCAAAATGTGTAAATGATACCGTGGATATAAAAATATCAGGAACTGCTGTACAGTTGCGCATATAGTTTGTGATACGTAACGAGACAGAGAATGGATGTAAGCATAGTGTGGATATTTTTATCCACACTATGATCCACCTTATCATGCATAGTGGGGATAAAAAAAGAAAATTTTAAAATAAATAAAGCCAAGGACGGAGAATCTATTTAAGCTTGCCAAAGAATTTAAAATTTGTTTAAATTCTCTTATCACTTATCAGATAGTAAGGATAATAATTTAAGATATTTAAAAAACAGGAGAGAATAATCATATTTATAATATTATGACGGGCCTCATTGGATTTTAGAATACACGCTAAACTACGTGTATAGAGTGCTGAAAATCATGTAATACGGTTTCAGATAAAACGAAAATTAATGTAACGCAAGATAATTTATTATTAATTTCGCTTATAAATATTTATGCCATTATAATGTTATACAAATTCGATTCAAGTATAGTAGCTTATAGCCTGTTATATGATTGGGAAAAATAATTATTTTCTAGCCCCATTTAATGATTAAGTATATAATCATTTTTTTCTTTCTTTATACTATATGTTATTGTAGCCTATAACTTTAACATAATATTCCATATTTTTCGAAAACTCCTGTTGGCGTACGTTTTATCGGTATAACTGGTATATGGTTATTTCAATGGTTATTAGACGGTTGTAATAATAATAATAATAATTATAATAATAATAATAATAATGTAACATAACATAATAAACGCATTTAGATTGATAACGAAAACTCGAAATCAACCGACTGAACAAAACGGATTTTGATGCGTTTTGTCAAATCTTAATTGTCGTCTATTGTTCTTTTATTTTATCGCTGCCGTGCGGAAGTAATTTATACATCTTTAAATTATAAACACGACCGGGCGCGTTTAACCTTCACGGAAGGGTCTTTAAATTTCTTGGTTTTTACTGGGAAAAAATTAAGCGATGCATTGTTGTCGCGCTGTGTCCACAGAACGCGCATTGTGTTTTCATTTTAATTACCATGAATTTTCGTAATTTTTGTCTCGCGCTCGCGCAGAGAGCAACCGCTGCCGCCGCCAAGCGCTATGCTCCCACGACGAGGCTCAACGCTCAAGGTTGTCTGGAATCAGTGAACATAAATATCATTCAAACACTACCACGGTCCAAATTGTCACGCGGAAATTTCCTACACCGGCAGCTGCGATCTCAATACTGAGTTATGTTTTATGTAGGTACTATAGTGCAACGTACACCACGTTAAACGTGATTATTAATCAGATCCGTTGTGATTAAATCAACTCGTTCCGGTACATACTCACCGGTACATAGGCTACAATGATAATAATATTATAATACTTACTTGTGCGACTGCGATAGGTAAAACGAGTTGTGCAACGGTTTCATGTAACGCGCGTGCCCGTCTATTACAATATAAATCTATTCATATTCATTCCGGTCGGAATGTAAACCAAATAGACAATAATATTGTACGTCAAATGTTATATCATACATATATTTCATTCGAAATTTGTTCCGTCAAACGTGCAGCAAACAATTGAAAAAAATTCTTCTCTTCGACGCGAATAATCCGGTATAATCATTTAAATGTAATGATTTGCCTTTTGCTGTTTTATTATGTTTTTTTCTGGTTTAAAAATGGTTTTAAAACATTGAAAAACGTCTTAAAACAGGGATGAATAAATCATTCAGAAACACAATCATTTTTTCAAAATAATTTTATAATATTTATTCGTTGAATGGCATTATCTGCAGCGTGTTATACGCGGTGAACCTCGAGGTTTATCGATCAATAATATTACATTTAACTTTTTTCAAATAAATAATAGGTTATGTGCATCAATTTTTTTCTGCAATATTATATTTTTGCTAAATTTATTTTATCTTAATGTAGATAATATCATTTTTTCTTATATTGTCTACTTAAAATTAGAAAAACATTTTTGTTTAAAATTTCTTTGGTTTCTATTAATAGATAGGTTTCCCTTTATATCTATTACTTCAAAAAGAAATAAAAAAATAACTGTAATATATACTTGGGATTTTACTAAATTTATATACTATGTACAGATTTCATAATTATTTTTTAATAAAAAAAACATACATATTTCATATTTTTTTCGGACTGGTCGCAATCACATGGGATTTAGACCAATTTTTGCGCCGTAAATTTCGCATGAAGATGACAGTGTTGTAAATATAGTGATTCGGTGGCGATGAAATTCGAGCTTCTCGAATGTTTTCCCTTGCTACCTACGCATTGAATCATAAAAATGGTCCACAACTAACCGGAGTGACCGCCAAAATTATTTATTATATGATTCGATGTTTTTCCGTGCAGCTAGATAATTATCAGGTAGCGCGTACTATGTTTTCCATGAATTTCACATAGATTTAATCATTTTAATGAATGAATTAAAATAAGAATTTTAATGCACACACCTCATCACTATAACAATTTCATAACAGATTTGTTAATAAACGCGAGCAGCTGAGATTTAAAATGTAGATTATATAGTATAATATACGACCCTTGAACCGTCATTAGCCGAGATAGATTGTGAAAGTTATCGCGAAATTAGTACAGTTTAATAATATTGCGAACGGTGCGTGCCAGCGCGATTTATATTTCCGTTGTCATCGAAATACCTTCATAATATTATATTTAAAAACCGTATAAAAATAGTAAATATAAGACTACAATATAAGTAGGTAGTTTGAATGTTATTTAGGTTATCGCAGCATCTAGAAACATTTACTGAGTAGCGAGTACAATACTTATGTATATTAGCATTTTTAGATATCTATCTCATAATTTTCAAAATATTTTTCTTAAATTTGTGCCGTTTATAGACAATTGAAATGTTCGATTAAATGTCAAACGTATCTAATTAATACATTTATTAGTTCTACTGGTATCATCTTTATAAATAAAAACTACTTAAGTGCCCGACCTATTTTTCACTCAGAATCGTTATTTTCGAGAACAATGGCCATTGGTAGGTACGAATTTTATTGGTTACATGTTTCAAAAACCAATACAACAATATCTTTCACTCGCCGCTATATCACACCCTACCATAATATCTCTTCTAACTTAGGAATCTCGCCCATTTTATTATTCACATCGTTCAGACGAGTCGATCTGAATTGAACTTATTTACTCGATGAACACATAATTATAATGTTTTCATGGGAAAAAAAAACGATCGAGTTTCGGAATTAAGTGATATCACTGGTTATACATTATTATTCGAACTCGGGGGTACTATTTATTTTAAATATAGATGTAATTGACTATTATTGCAAATTGTTTTCTTTTTTATTGTTCTTAAAGTACGGTGTACGCACTATTAGAAAGCGCGACATTACCTGGTGATTTTATAGTACAATTATTAGAAAATTCTAATAGGTACGCAAAACCATTAAGTCGGCGACGAAGTTTATGTTTATTTTTTTTTTTATTCGAATCGGATTATTTCGATCAATGAAATGGATAAATTACCCATGGTATAATTATTTATACTCGCGACGTACACGCGCAACAACATAATATAATTTGTTCTTCTTCGTTTCAAAGATTTATCGGACAAGGGACCGTACAAGTAACACCGTTCCATTCACGTGAATAATATAATATATTATGCGATGAAATAATATCATAATATATTATTATGTGTATTATGAACCATTGAACGTTGTACACCATACGCATATTGTATTATATTACAAGTCATATCGACCAAATCAGTACACATATATTTATAGGTACATGAACGTTTGTTTATTCTCATATATACATATAAAATATATATGTATACTTAGGTAGGTATGAGCGATCAACATGCAGACAAAAGGGTAAAGCGTGTACTCGTATATCAGTTTTGTACTTGCACGTATATACTTGTAACATTATAATAATACAATAATAATAATATATTATCAGTTATCAGTGTTATTACCATTAGACTTTCCATCGTTCAAGTAGATGCATAATATAGACTCTATATTATAGACACGAATTAACATATACTGGATACCCAACGACCATTATTTTAATGGAACCCAAAGTGAATCGCCAAAACAGCTGTTGTAAAGTACACCTAGCGCTTGTTATCGTATTAGTGACGATTTTTGCAAGGCAGCTAAATCACAACGTTATATTTTAATTCGTATTTCGTAGTATTCACAATTTGGTAATATTCAAATGTGCTATAAAAAGTTAAAAATATAAAATAATTTATTAATTTAAAATTAATTGGAAATTATTTACTTTTTGATTCAGCTCTAATCTTGTAAAAAATGTCAGTAGTACGATAACAAGCGCTAGGTGTACTTTACAATAGCTGTTTTTGCTAGTCACTTTGGGTTCCACTAAAGGAATGGTTTATATATGTTCGTTGGGTATCCAGTATATCTTAGTCCGTGATTATAGAGGATATATTATTATGTATATAAACGGAGGTCTTCTGAAACAAAATGAGAAATATTCCACTACATCATCTATACTCCACTTGACAGGATACACATGTACCTGGGTGCACGTACTTGAGTTCTGTCTGCCGCTGCTGTTAAATCGTTGCGATGACGAGTCATCTTGCGGTAACGTCGGTATATCATAAGAATGTTCACCACGCACGCGATGACCGTCAATCGTGTAGCGCAACATATTATGTAGGTATCGCTATATTATAATACCTATACGGAACCGCGAATTCGCATAATGTAATTATTGTTTTTCAAAAGAAAGAGGAATAAATGTACGTCCATCTACGTGCTATTTACGTATTAGATATTTATTATTACGTATTATAATCATTATTCGTCCGAGCACGCACATTTTTATGTATCCGGCCAGTCTTCGTCGGATCGTTTCTATAATATTTCCTTACGTGTGAAAATTGAAATTTAAAATTAGGTACGTCAGTCCGTTATTTTGAATAAATAAAACTAAAATAAATTGGGCATTAGTCCAATGTGACGTTGAAAAGTTAAAATCTGTGGTTTTTAAAAAAGTGGAATTTCACAAATATGTAAAATAAAGTATGTCCTATTTTATTGCAAATCATGTAAAGTAAATTTATTATTTTCCACAATTACCTTATTATATTTTAATAAAAAAATGTATTAAAATATAAATTCTAGCTCTATTAATCAGAAAATTAACATGCATACTATTACTATGTTCTGTAAAACTGAATAGTAAATACTAAATAGTAATATAAAGAAAGCTATAAGTAGTAAGTATAAACGTCTGCATTTGTATTCACCTATAGTCTATACAAATAATTTGTATTTTAATAACAAAACTCATAAAGCATATGAAATTGTTTTGCATCACATTTCGCACTATCAGAACATTAGTGTAGTAACTCAAAAATTGTCGATTTTGAATTATACATGTTTTCCAATGGTAAAAATGTCGTTCTTTACGATGCACTACTGTATTATCTCGTATCTACATTTTAAAACAATCTAAACTATAAAAAACGGTAATGCATTTAGGAAAATAATTGGTGGCTATAAATGGAATAGTATGATATCTCAAAATAATACACTATTGCTACACAGTATAAACTCAAATGTTTAGTGCATTACTGTATTTTTTTGAAATAATACACTAGTGAACTGAGAATTGAAATTGTTATCATAATACAAATATACTATTATTACTTTAATTTGTTATCATTGCTATTTAAAAATATTAAATAATAATATCTAAATGATCCATAATGAGATAATATTATAATAAATTAATTGATTAATATGAAATTGTGTATGAATTTACGTACTAAACGAATGCTAAAATTAGCAAATAAAAATTATATTGAAGGTTCAGATGTTAATATCAATACTGATTTAAATCCAATACTTAACGTAAGTTAATAGTTATAACTCTAAAATTTCACATAGTATTTAATATAATACTTTAATAAATGTTTTTATTTTATAATTTGTAATTTATTTTGAAAAATAATGTAATTAAAATTTAAATCAATCTTACCAGAAAAAAATGATATACTAAAATGTGCTTATAATTCTCCTCCAAAATTTTCGTCTGCTAAAAAAGAAGATCTACTTTCATTATGTTACTCTAACTTAATATCTGAACACTATCATAACTCTTTCGAAAGTTTATTAACAGAACAACAGTCAATAATAACTCCAAAAACAACTAAACAAGCAGTAAATAATAAGACTACGAAAAAGACTGAAAAGAAAACTATAACGAGGACTGAGAAAAAGACTAAAAATGTTTTAGAAAGAAAAAGAAGCAAAAGTAATGTGAAGAAAAAATTGTTCAATCAATAAGTTTATAAGATATTAAAATGTTTACATAAACCTAATAGCATTTTTTTTTTTTTTTTGTTATTTTTATTCATCTTTTATAAGATATTTTTATTATTAATCTCATTATATTAATTATTATTCTTATTTTTTGTATTAATAAGTTAAAAAAAAAAATTAATTTTACCCCATGCTTATGTTGTATATTATAAAACCAAAGTTTAGATTAAAAATATTATGTTAAAATTATATTATTAATAGATTGATAAGTATAGTTTAATTTTTTTCAAAGGTTTCACAAAATTTATTTTTATTTTACTGTTTAGTTTTTATTTAAAAAAAATTTGTTAAATTTCATAAAAAATTGTTCAATTTTTTTTAAGTTTTTCAAATTTGTTAATAAATTTGTTTGTTATGTCAACAATTATTTGTATTTAAAAATATTGTCCTGGTTTAGGTACAAGTGTACAACCCATTTTTACTTTTACCTAAGAAAAGTAAGTATTGAATACCTATATAAAATCGAATGTCAAAGTAATTAATTTCATTAAAAATGGACACTTTTCTAATTAAACATTTAAGTTATTATTGTAGTAATTGGGAAATTTGTTGTGAAATATTTATAGCATTACTGTATTAACTCAAAAAAAAGTAAATTCCTATAAGAAGGAAAATATATTTTTTCAACTTGATGTTATAAATATATACATAAATATCAAGAAAGTTTGAAGCCAACATTTGATGATGATAAGTGGAATACTTAATTTTTAATAGGTGTTTTACAATGTTGTCAAATCAAAAACTTATTTTTCTCAAAATATAGTTTTTTGAGTTACAACACTTATGTTCTGACAGTGCGATTTGATAACATTTTGCAAACGGATTTACAACAAAAACAGAAATTTCATATCACTCGAACACCTTTTACGACACTACAAGAACATAAGAAAATTTCGTTTTAATCACGTATCGGAACGTGAGAATTATACCATTCAGTAAGTTCCGATAATCTAACAATACGATTTTACGATTGTTATGATTGTATCTTTTAAAAGATATATATGCATATATGAATTTTCGTCGGTACGTCAAGACTATTGCAATTGTGCGGTTTATTTGATAAAAACGTTTTAATAAAAAATCATTTAATTTGTGTAATATATTATAGTGGACAAGTGAAACCTCGGTATTTCGAAGTCATAAGGGACAAAAACAAAAAGATTCAACACATCAAAACTTCGAGATACCGGAGTTCAAGATACCGAGGTTTCACTGTATATATTTTCATTGCGAACATATTGCAAGTAAGTGGGCGGTTAGTATGCGAGAACAACCTAAATAGTTCCAAAAAGTAGTTTCTAGTCTCGACTAAAATTGTTCGTGCTTTTCGGTAAAATAAATTAATACATTCAGCTACACGTCAAAAATTCGTCCTGCAGCCGTAACAAAAACTAACCTTGTTTTATCAACGAATGTGCAGAGAAAAAATTAAAAATAATAAAAACAACGAGAAAGTTAAGTACCAAATCACGATCTTCATATACATATTCAATGTAATATATAATATAATATATGTAATATACTTGAAATATTCCTAGTAATTCAAAGTCTACCTATTTATCATTATTGCCGTGTATCCATTAACCGAAATTATACTGAATGTCATTCTTATTCGTGCTAGTTATTCATGTTATGATTATTATTATTATTTTTTTTTTTTTGACAACCGAATTTATAAATGTTTTTTGTTTTGTTTTACAAAATATTTCTCGTAAGTTCATGCTGTATAAATAAAGTATACATATGATACTTACATACTGCATTATTCAAATATTCATAATTTTATTCATGAAACTAATAACACACTGTCAAAGGCATTCGATATTATTCGTTTTTCGTATTATAATGGAATCAAATAAATAACTGAATATTTTTCGCATAAAATTTGTAATATTACATGAATTACTCATTAATAGCTTAAGTACTATTTTTCAAAGTTTAATTGCTTTGTATAATTTCCCCAAAAAACGTAGAACTCACCACCCTTAGGTTTATAAACAAATTCTATACCACGGCCTTTTATTCCAGTTCATATTTGCTCGTCGTAAATTTAAAACCGACTACACGGGATGAACGCAATACACGTAAAAAGAAAAAAATTAAATAAGTAAAGACAATTTTTCTGCTTCAATTTCCATTGAGCGCCAAATTTCCAAACTCGTACTAACTGATTCCAAACAAAAGAAATATTGCAATAAATATTACTACAGTGAACGTATAAATATTTTATAAATTAGTTAGTTTTTTGGGCGAATCAGCATCAAAATTATAAAATACTACGATTTGTTAAAACTTAAAAATTATTAATCAGTTGAATTCAAAAATTAATGAATCCGGTAGGAGTAACAACTGAATTATTATTGAAGAATAAAATCCAACATAATTACATATTTTTTGTTTTTTATTAAATTTTTTAAATTTTTTGTTACTTACATATTTTGGCTATTTTAAATACATATGTGTGTACATATTTTTGGCTTTGTATTACTTATAAATCTTAGCTCTAATGGTTAATTATTAATCAACTAATAATGATTGTGTTACACTGAAATAAATAATATACTTACATTTTATAACATTGGATTTTATAATATAACGACATTAATAATATCGATGTGAAAAAATAACGTTCACGGCTACCACTGTCGTGTTCAGTTTTATCTGAATATAAACTCTTAAGTTTATTTAACCAGTCCAACAGGTTTTCGAGAAAATCTGAGATTCATAAGAGCAGTTGATTCCTTTAAAGCTATTAGCCAGCCTAGTCAGGAAACTTATTATATAAAAATTAAATAAAATTAAATCCCACGTAAAGTACACGTAATATTCTACAGCCGATATACGACCCGAACCACGGAAATGAATAATTAATAATACCGATAGGCCTCTGCTTTTGCATGTTTTCTAATAAATACTGGTGGTAGGCAAGACACACATAACTAACAATATTCAAAACCGACGAAATATACCGCGTCGTTCACTTTCCCGACGCATATCACGACTTCAGAAAGAATATTTTTATCCTCATAGGTCATTCTCCAAACAATATCGATGCAGCACCGGTTCTATATATATGTTATACCTATTATTGTAATGGAACTTCGAGATTCGTACTCATGCTCTACGATCAGTCTATCGGGGTTTTCAAGAGTGATTCGGCGATTTGCATTATGGTAACGTGAATGAATATTTATTTAATAATTTTTATTTTTAAAAAGTTTACTTACCAATTTTAAAAAATAATCTATACGCAATTGTTTGGACAATAAGTGAATAGAAGGCATACGTATTAAGTGTAAAATAATAATTATATTTCACTCATTTATTTATCTTTATTTTATATATATTATTTACCGATTTATATGTATTTATTGCTATTGTTATTTGTTATTTGTTAGCGAACACTGATGTGAAGACGCAACGTCGAAATCAATATTTAAATCCATACGTCTACATATGTAGTGCCTAATAATATTATTTATACTTTTACAAGTGCTTAAGCGTTTCTATAATTCAGAAAATCGTAAAAAAGATACTGCAGTGACACACGATTAAAACAATTATTCTATACTGTAACGTAGTGGTTCCCAACTCAATGATAGGCACGGACCACTTTTATAAATTTTCCACCGTCACGGACCACTACCTGATTTTAATTCTACCCCCCTCTTTATATCACTTATTTTTTTTAGTTTTATAATTTTATAGTTTATAATTTCTAGGAACAAAATAAATTCAGAAATTCAGTTTATGTCGTGGAATAAATATATTTTAACTTATTTATTTAAAAATTTAATTTAATAAAAAAAAGGTGATACAAATTTAAATATTACATTTTGCGAACTTATATTAACTAACTTATTCAATGAGAAAAAAATATAACAAATTTATATAATTGAGTATTAATGTGACTTATTAGGGCGTGATTCT